>JAHWFP010131752.1:0-33259 GCA_023313725.1 Lithobius niger | reverse complement strand
TCCTGTTTAACCTTAATTCATGCTTTCCTTGTGTGTTCCTTTCTGTTCACTTGGTGAGTGGCGTGCAGACAAGCGCCCCTCCAGTACTGATTGGAAAATGTTTGATTATATGTGTACTAGCAGTTGTGCCCGGCTTCGCCCGGGGTTTTGTTTTGCCCGTGGTTGTTTCCCAGTTTCATTCGGTGTGACCTGAATGTTGACTGCGATAGGCAATTTTTCTTCCTGTAATGCTCCCCTTTTCCTCCCTCCAGTCTTCCCTCCCCCTTTCTTCTCATCATCTTCCTGCCCTCTTCCTCAGCCCTCTTCCTCCTTTTGCGAGATTTTGTAAAAACTGAATCGGTCTCCATCCCAAACATCCCCAAAAAACGTACCTTTTAAGTTCAGTTAATGCTTAATGGTAACAGACGCCCCCCCCCCCCCCCCGAATCTCTTTAGTTATCATATCATTAGAATGCTAATAGCCGGGCTAACAGACTCACTACCCCACACGCTGGCATTTCCCCATCAGCCCTCCTTCTTCAGCTAAGTAAATTTCCTTCGGCTAAGTAACGGTAAATTAACGTTCAAATTGCAATTTTATTTTGGTATGTAGGCTAAGAGATGCTCAACTTTGTCCTGTGTTTCGTCGTGTTGCGTTACTTTGGTCCTAGTTCGTTTTGATAATGGTTTCATCTGCGAGAATTGTTAGTAGTGGCATCTAGTGGGCGATCTCAGAAGCTTCACGCTCGCTCCGTCCCTCACTCTCGCACTCAGCTCACCCGTTTTCCTGGGAGACTCTCGCTTATACTATAGGATGTGTGCATGTTTAAAGCGGCCTATGGACGTTTCCTTTTGGCATCGAAGAGTATGGCTGAGCAGTAGGACTCCGACCTTTGGTCTCAAAGGTCGCGGGTTAAATTCCTATTCAGGTAGTCTGACATTTAAATCGAAAGGGCAACGTGTATAGGTTTGCATCTGTATTTATTAAACACTTATTACTACACGCTGTGGTAGTTAGGAAGCCAGTATATTTCATATATATCTTTGCATGTTGGTGGCCTTTAGGTCACAACTCGGACAGGTTTTCTTTCTTTTTTAGACTAGTGTATGCTCACGAGGCCCGCCTTGATACTAACTGTGCGCTTCGCAAACTATCTGGCAAAAACTAATGACTTTCTGATTTAATTTTCAAAATAAACGTCCGAAACAATTGTGAAAGTGCAGAGGGCAGAGGGCTGAGCAGTTCCCACATATTAAAGAACTCTTCCTCCCACAGATACGACACTCGTAACTCAGCCAGCGCTTCAAAAATGGTCCCTCGTTTCAGCAACACGTCGGGGTGATGGCGCAACACCTCGCACTTTATTCGCCAGATGTCACTAGCAGAGTGAAATTGAAACGCCGAAAAGAAGCTAAATAAATAAGAAATTAGAAGGTAAAGCGTTAAATTATCAAAAAGTCAGCCTTTACGAGTGGCCTTATTGGAACACACTAGTCTGAGAAAGAAAGAAAAAAAAAACTTTCACAATTCGGACTCGAACTCTCGTGATTAACGTAGCTTGTTTGATTTGTTCTGTAAACGTGCTCGCGATCCCACTGCGCATGCCTGCGTATTTCTTATGGGGGGCTTTCTAATTATACCACGCTCCTCGCGGGCGATCTCTGCGCCTACTGGCGAATCAAGTGCGAAGCATGACTCAGCAAAAAAAAATGAGGCCTAACTTTGCCGCGTAGTGTCGTATCTGTGCACGGTAGTGTTCTTTAATCTGTGGCAGTTCCTTTTTAAGGAATCTTCTTCGTTTTCCTACACTTACAATCTATATAACTGGAGCGAACTAAAGGAGGACCTTTAAGATGCGACAGTGTCCATGATAATATCATCACATGTTCCATCTCTCGTTGTGGGTGGCGACCCCATGCTACCAAATATGGTGCAACTGGTCGTAACTATTAAGGAGGATAACCCACGTTGAAAATACGCTGTATGGTTTTATAGAAAGGTGCAGGGACATAGTTAGCCGCGAATTGGGAGGGGGGGGGGGCCCAAGAAACCAAGTTCAATTCTCTTTTCAAAATGTATAATTTTTTTCGTTTCCTTTTTAGTTTAAGATTTTTTGCACAGCACTTTTCTTTAGTTTTGTTGGGGGGGGGGGGGGCGAAAAACTAGGAGGGGGCGTTAAATTGCTGTTTTGCCCGCCCAGAAAAATTTCCTAGCTACGGTCCTGCATACACTACAACCCCAAGACTTCCACTCAACTCGGAGGCTGTTCGACTAACTCAGAAAGAGACGGCACGAAGGTTAACTTTAACTTTAACTTTAACTTTATTAAATTTTTTAACGCCTTCTCAAGGAGCAGTGCATGAAAAGTGGGTTAAAAAATCGCGGTGGCTACAGCCAGTAGAAATATGCTGGTAACAAGACCCTTAAAAACGCAGCTGCTAGTAAGCCACATTACAAGTACTGTAATAGTGGTGTACTGGCAGCAAGATGCTTAAAAACACTACTGCCAGTAAGACCCATTATATGTTTTATAATAGTAGTGTACTGGCGGCATCAAGACACTAAATAAATACTGCTGCCAGTAAGTACTGTAATAGTGACATACTGGCAACAGCATTTTAACATTCTTGCTGCCAGTGTACATTAATAGCGGTGTGCTGATAGCAAGCCTATTAAAAAAGGCTGCTGCCAGTAACCTTCATTACACTGTATGTAATGTAAGAGTGGTGTACTGGCAGCAACGTTTTTAAATTTCTAGCTGTTAGTATACCACTCTTACAGTACATACTGTATAATGTGGCATACTGTCAGCAGCGTTTTGAAGTTTCTTGGTGCCAGTTTACTACATGATGGGGCTTATCGGCAGCAGCATAATGAATTAAGTATCTTGCTTCCAGTACACCACTCTTACATTACATAAAATCGGGCTTGTTGCCAGTAAACCACTTACAATACACGTAAGTGTTATTTAAGTGTTTTACCGCCAATATACTACTCTTACATACATAACAATGGGGCTGCCAGCAACGTTTTAAGTGTCTTGCTGCCAGCATACCACTCTTACAGTGCATATACCCGAGCTTATTGCCAGTACATCGCGTACAGTACGCATATTATGGGGCTTACTGAAGGCAGCTTTATTTAATGAGGGATTGCCACCAAATGACAAGCTGCAGCATCTGTAGCCATTTGCCGCTATCTAGTTCTGTCTAGCCCTTTCTTTCAATAGGCAAAGGAACACGTAAATACATTTCTTTTTACACAACAAACAAGCCACGTGCTTCCTTAATTATTGAGTGTAAAGTTGGTACGCCCACGTGCACTAGGAAGCACTTTTTTCTATATACCTAACGTTTTGAAATGCAGATTTTGAACCTCTAGATAGGAGCAATCTAGTGCCAATGATATCGCTAACCTTCCCCGCTTGCACGTGGAAGCACCAACTTTACATTCAACAATTAAGGAGGTACGTGGCTAGATTGTTGTGTAAAAAGAATCACGCTTGGTGAAATAAAGTGCTACATAGAACTAAATAATGGTAGACGGCGCTAGATCAGCAACCTGTCATTTGGTGAATAGGCACCTTTAAGTGTTTTGTTGCCAGTACACCACTCTTTCAGTACATAGAATGGATCTTACAGGCAGCAGCATTTTTAAGTGTCTTACTACCAGCATACTTTGTACTGGCAGTAGTAATTGCCTACAAAAATCATGTTAGGAACAAATAACAGTTAAAGTCACTAATATTTTACAATTTTTTTTTAAATAAACACTATAAGAAAACCAAGTCTTAATTTAAGTCTTAACAATCCCATTACTAATTCAGAGTTAAAATCGACACATTTTACACGCATAATTGTAGTGTGAAAAAGACAACAGAACCATCTGTTAAACAGAGTAAGTTGCATAAACATAAAGGAACACGTTTGTATATTTTCAAATATAACAAACAAAATTCGAAAATATATTTGCAGAATGCTAATAAAAATATGAATTAACAACAGCAGTCTGTACACTGCCCTGAACTTTTATCAATAGTAGAAATAGTGGAATTAAATTTGCGATAAACTACAGGTGTAGCCAATTTGCTATAACGGCGAGAATACTATCGTCAAACTCGGTAAAACATACCGATGATTTATGAAGTGAATAAAGAAATAAATAAAGTAATTAGAATAGACGAAACAAGCAAAAAGTATGTATGACAAACGAACCAACAAAAATTATACACGGTCTTGGATGTGCTTCACAATTTTTTTTTTAGTAATACACAATGGTTTGCATTTTTCTCTTGCTTCGTAAACTTTCAGTTTTTTTTTTTTTAAGGTGTGGGGAATTGTAATTTCCACACAATGTGCGTGGGTACTGCCAGGTATTTATACAAAACCGTCACATTTGGAAGACGTGAAATTAAACGTCGCAAATGATGTGTATTTCGTAAAAAAAAATAATAAATAAACAATCCAATAATCGACCAAGTGCAGCAAGTGTACGTTGACAACAGGTCAACTAGGTTACTGGCGTATTGTCAAAACCTCAGCTTTTAGGTAGAGGCCTTGGATTTATGCGATCACTTCTCTATGCGGATTCCTTTTTCTTACAAAGTAAATTTAATCTTCCCAAAACATACGTATGATTAAAATATTTCACACGAATTTATTCTCGTCTTATTTTACGCACCAGTACAGATTCCAGTCTTCGTCAGCGTCCACAGCAACCCATCCCCGCTTTTCAAAATTATTCACCAAAACGGATTTATCAAAATCGCAACAATAATGGATCGCAGCAGCCATGATGCAGCGAACGACGCCAACCTGTTTCCGTAGCAACAAAGTCAACAGAATATACGAATAACCCGAAGGGCAAAATGAGCCAATCAGGGTATTGCAGCTTCATTTTTTGTCATTTTCATTGGTGCGTGTGACATGTAGATCACGTTTTCGAACACACTCGTGCGTGCGGTTCTCTGACAGGGATCGATCGTAACGCATCTCTATTCATTATTCTTTAAGATTTATTCAGAGCCCCTGTGGAGCCGACTATAGTTTGTTCCACATTATGTTTTCAGAAAACAGACTGGATGACGACTCGTTTCCTTACTTAAGAGTGCAAAAACATGTGGATATCACATTTGTACACTCAACAAAGTTACCGTTGGAGTTTACGAATGGGATGTTTTCGGATTTTTTGCACTCGTAGTGGACGAAAACGTGGCGTCATACAGTCAGTTTTCTGAAAGCATAATGTGGAACAAAGTATAGATAGGTTCCGTTGTTTGTATCTGTTTAGTCAGCTCTGAATTTGTATTTATGCGTGCCACCATATGCTGCTACGATCAATTTAATGGATTCGGCCAGGGATTGTTACCAACACTTATCACACTGTCTATTTATTGCATCACTATTTAGTACATCACAATATGTGCTGTTTTTTTTTTTTACAGTGTGATTTGTTCTACAGTAGGGAAGTACATGACGTACATAATTCTAATAAAAGGTAATAGCGCAATCAGCTAACCACTTTTCCATAAAATACGATTATCCGCAAAGCTAACAGATGACGGAGGGTGATGCCAACGTGATGACAACGTTGTCATGACGACGAAAAGTAACGAATCGTTAGAACAACCTAGAAATATTCGGTTAACCAATCAGATGCAAAGGGTTCTTTTGCAAAATCATTCATTGGTTAAAAGCCATTCCAGTTTATTTTCCGAACGTAAAAGTTTAAGAAAGAGGTCCATAGGTGGCAGCAGGTTCAAATCGAAAATGGCGGCGGTAAGTGCGTTGTTCTTTTAAAAATGAACAAAAAATATCTATTGCTGTTTAATTTAATTTAGATGTCGAGGTATTAACCATTGGGTGGGTGAAATATAAGACCATAGTTTATTGGTTATCACCCTTTTTCAGTTATGACCTGTTATTTGACACGTAAAGAGAGGTTACGATGAACATGCATTACCCATGTGCTTTATTTGCGCCAAAAGACCGGCGGTTTCGCCTACCGGTTCGTGACTCGGTTTAGAGAAATCAAGGGCAATTATTTTGTAATTTACCGTATAGTAAATTGGCAACAGTTGTTATCATTAGGCGTTTGTCATGTTTGTGTACGCTGCTTTCGTCTTGTATAGTCGTAGGTAAAATTGGACCAGTCCGTTCGCGAGTAGCGTCACGGTCTTGCCCATGCGGTTTCTGTTTGTCGTTCTATCAATGATTCTATTTTTATAAGCAGTCATCAACAATATCATTTTCTCCTCCCCTCCCGCCTTTGATTTTCGGTTTATTTTAATGTTCAGACAGGATGTGTGAAAGTAGGGACGTCATATCGAGGTCCAAATGGCTTTTCGGTTGTAATTGTTTTGCTGGGGGGGGGGGGGGGAGGGGTAAAAATTAATCCAGTTTTTTTTTTCTTTTTAAAACGGATTGTGTCAATTTTACGTCTTTGCTGAATTTTTATTTTATTTAGTATTAAGGGGGCCCCTACCCTAAACTGAGACCTAACTTTGGAATTTTTTTTCTCTTAGTGTAATCTTAGTCATTTTTTTTTTTTTACCTAAAAAGGACATTCATCCAAGAGCCATTTTTCATGATCCTCCACATCAAGTATGGCCCCAAAGCTCTATTTCCTTACCGTTAGTCAATGCCTTGGTAAAAATCCGCTTTAAAAAGTGGCATCTTGGAAATTTTCTGTTGAATAATTGTTAACTTTATTTACTGCGTTCCACAGTATATCATGAATTGTGCGCTTACAATAATCATGACGTTTCTTCTCTGTGTGTGCATGTACTAATTTGCTAATAATTACCATGAGATCAAAAATCTAAAAGCGTAATGCGTTAAATAATCAGGCATGAAAGTCTTCCTCGTTTCAGCTGATTTCTCCTCGTTTTAGCTGGTTTCCTCGTTTTTTAGCTTTACAAACCTCCTAAAAATGCATTCAAGACCCTTAAAATGTATAAATAATTAGCATTTCTCAGATTTCCTCGTTTACAACCAAGAGTGACTTTCATGCCTGTAAATATTACAATTAATTATTCCAATAGATCGCCAAAGCAAAATTATAAGACACTAGCCTAGAAAATTATAAATTGTGATGCTAAAATACGAGAATCATTCCGGTTTGTGACGATACGATAAATGCGTTCGTGCTGGTTCGTCTATTAGGCACAATGCCAAATGAGACGATTAATGGTTCGTGCTGGTTCCTCTATTAGGCACAATGCCAAATGAGACTAGCTACGTTCTTTGCTGCGAAGAACGGAGCTACTATCTCAGATGACCTTTGTGTTCTATATGTGCGGAAGGCGATCAGCTTGAGCTATTATAAGGCAGGCCGGGTGTACCTTTAAAGTGTGTTGAAATACGAGTCCAGGACGTATTTTTAATTTTCAATTATCCTATTTTTGTGAGAGTACAGGACCGGTAGGCTACATTTTTGGTAAATTTTATTACACTTTTGTACTGCTATTTTGATAACGTCAGAAAAAATTATTGCACATGAATGCATTAGGCTCTAAATCATCTGTAGCCTATACATAAGACTATCATGTCAACCAAAATAATTTTGATACCACAATTTTTAATATTTTATAATATAGCTTAATCACAATTTGCGTATATTATAAAATTATACTGCCAAAATTTTGGTATTTGTAAAACACTACAGCGGAAGCGTGTAGAAGTATGATTTTGGTTCACTTTATAGGCTAGTCACCACAACTGGGAACTTATGTAAAAAGTGTCAAGCCACTATCGCAATTCTACGTCAAGTGATGGTATTTTTAGTGATTGACCGCGAGCGATATTCGCGTTCCGAGAAAATCCAGTTTGAATGTGAAACTTATGATCCTACGCAAAGCTAAATAAACCCCCAAAAAATGTGTTTTTAGCTATAAAAGGTCTCGGTTAAAAAAAAAAAAATGTTGTACCATGTACAGGGCTCGAAATGTCCAGAAAAAAGTGCATACCAAAATACAAATTTGCGTAGCAATCGCAAAATAATGGTTAGCAGTTTTCATGAAACATAATATATTTTTCTTAGCAGGTAAAAGGGCATTTTCGTTTTAATTGATGGTTCAGCTAGAACAAGAGCATGTGATTGTGTGATGTATAAATTGCATCATTTTTTTTTAATACTTAAATATTCCGATGCTTTATGTTACGATTGTGTATCGTTCAATTTCATTCTTTGCATGTTGTATAAAAATAACCTAACTTCTGTAGGGACTGAAATTAAGAACTTTACGGAACACGACGATTGTTCTATTGTAAATGGGCTAGGCCTACTACAAAAGGATTGTTTAACTTAGTTATTAAGTTCTTTTGCCATGATCTTGCGTCGCTAAACTGCTACGCAAATTTCAATTTTGTATCGCTAACATCTAAAATTGTGGTGCAAACTGCGATGCGATACCGCTCATTTCGAGCCCTGATGTAGAATACATATTACTGCACCAAGCTAGCAGGGGTTGTAGTGTTATTACTTTTTTCCTTATTTCCTACTTTTTTTTTCTAATTCCTTATTTTCCTACTTTTTTCCCGTTTTCAAATGTACAGTTCCCTACCTTTTTTCAGCCATGCTTATTTTGTTTGTAAATTTAAGTGTAAATTAATAAAATAACTTATAATATTTGCGTTCAATATGTAAGGCACGAACTTTGGCGTACTCGTCCCTGACTTGTTTTCAATGTAACGAGGCGTTCTGCGCGTGCGCGTTGAAAACCATTGCTTCCGGTTTCTCATCTTGCGCGACGGTTTCGTTTTCACAAGTCTACCCTCAACGTTCAAGCATAAATTGTTGGATAAAGTGCTTAGCCTACTATTATGTTTCCAATGTTTAAATTTAGTACTAGCTGTTTGTAATTTCGTTTCTCGATATAATGAATGGGTATTAAAAACCTTAAGTGTTCTGTATTACGTCACCTTGTGCGTTGAGCTTTCTGAGCCATCTCCGTAGAATGGTTTCTTCACACATTTACGTAGAATGGTTTCGTCACACATTTAGTTATTTCCAGTTTGTAGAGCGTCGACAACGAGAAAGTATTCAGAAAGTTAACGAGCTACAATTGCGTGCAGCAGCTTTTCATGTACTGCTAATAAAGGAAATGTATCACTGCCGTTGGGTACGTTTTAGTGGACACTGCCGCTGCCCTTTTTTCCTTAAATCATCGCGGGTCGAAATTTGTTATGTTATGTTATGTTTTAGGTCTTACAACAAAAATTTTATTCGTGCTTTTGCGAAATTGTGACCGATTTTAGCATTCCAATTGACCATTTTAACCAGTTAGCATGCACAAACCACCGAGAGGGCATGGGCAACGTTTGTAAAAAGGCTCGCTGAGGTATTGTTTCTGGAGACCTTTTTTTTTTGCTCGTCAGTTTTTTTACCCTTTTTTAAGCTTGTGTCTCTTTTTTACCATTTTATGCCCCTTTCTAAGCCTCTTGACCCTTTCTCTGGTTGCAGCACCAGCGTTTATCGGGCCAGAAAACCCTCCGCGCCCTGCCCCCCTCCTGTGCACGCCAGTGATTTTAACCAGCTCGAAACGAACTTTCCTTTGGTTTAGGCCCTACACTTCAAGACTATCTCGTACGACTTTGGAGTTAGGCTATCTTGCAAAAACTAAACATCAAATGTGAGATAAGGATGAAAAAATAGCGTAGTAGCGGTATATTGTTTTTTACTCTTTTTTTACATCTGCCCCCCCCCCCCCCCTTCCCAACGGCTACACTGTTAAAATAGTAGAGGTGCAGTCTTGCTGAAGGACTGCTCTTGAAACGAGTAAGCTTTTATCATATTTACTGTTATTAAGCCCTGATATTATGCCGAGGGGTTCCTTATTTTTACCTACTTTTCAGTGAAAAATTCCTTATTTCCTACTTTTTCCCTCTAAAACCCGCTACGATCCCTGAGCTAGCCAAATAAAAAAATTTATTTGTTGGGAATATTTTTCCCATAAGTCAAACTTAAATAGGCCTAGTACAAAAATTCTCCAAAGACACGAAAAAGTACCAAAGCATTAAAAAAAAAATTGTTTGCCGTAATTTCATGCAAGGCAATTAAAGCTGAAATGAGGGTGGGAAAATTTTGCTAATCAGTTACAGCAATATCGTGAAACATTCGGTATCGTAGTTGGTTCAGAGAAGAACAAGTCTTCCTGTTCGCTAAAAACAATGCTTCTTTGGACGTGTATACGATTCATTTGGAGGTGGTTTGGGGGGGGGGGGAGGGGGGACATTCTTTGATTTTAATGTGTATTATGCATGAATGGAGTAAGAAAACTTTCAGAAAGCTTTTGACTTAAATCTGAAAGACGTATTCTCGATACAGTGTCTTGACTTTTGCTCATCATCTTTAAATATTAAAATAAACCGAAAATCAACGGTATGAGGAGAAAAAGAATAGCAGAAGAATACAGATTCCCGCCAGACTTTTTTGTTTACCTGATGAGTAGAGTTGTCCTCTTCTCTTTTTGGGACAAAGCCACCGTTTGGCTGTGGTGAAGGACCAAAGTTGACATGCTGCGAGGTGGGACGTGACGTCCTCAATATTACCGGTAGGCAGACAGCGTTGCTCAGACAAGCCTGAAACTGGTGAAAGTCCGGCAAGCAATCAACTAACGCTGGCCAAAATTTTGGGGACAGTATAGCACGCCCCTCCCCCCCGATTTTTGTTTGTTTTGTTTTATCTAAATGGTAAGAATTACGTTCCGAGTGGCACATTGGAAGCTTGAACGTACTGTGCGGGTAAGCATAAAAAGTGCTGAAGTTTAAACGGCCAAAGATGAAATAATTTAGCCTAGATGAAATGGAAATACGGGGGGGGGGGGGGGGGGGGGGGTTGATAGGCTGTAAAGAATCAGTAAAGAGAAAGTATGTTAGTTGCAAAATAGTACCCAGTAAAGACAACTTAATTATTGTTACATTATGTTGCTCTAGCTTTTTTTCTATTTTCTGCATTCTACGGCACTGCGAAAATACGTCCAGTTTCATCTTTTTCCCGTACGTCGGACATACCTTCTACTTTTTCACTTCTAACTTTAAGGTTTCTAACTTTATAGGCTACTGCATTTTCCACGTAATTCCCAACTCATGGAGAATCGGAAAACCGCAAACGCCTGCTATTGTCCAGTGACAGAAGTGTTATCACGTGATGAATGGTAATTTTGTACCATAACCTTTCTGAGGGCAAGCTCCTAACCCCTGGGGAACCAGTCAGGTGGTGCCCACTGCCATATTGCCGAGGTCTACTGTAAATGATATAATTTGCAGGTACGCAATTTACATCTGCGCTCAACTCTGACTGCGCCACAACTCCAAACTTTCGCCGGACGTTCAACAGACCAACACAGCCAAGACGGAGACTCACTCTGCTCCATCTTTGACGAACCTTTCGATGACGACCAAGATACTTACTTCGGAACTCCTCAAGACGGTTGAAGACGTCGTCCCGTACTGTATCCTCTACCTGCCTCGTCTGATTCCAAACCTATCAAGGACAGGGGACTTTCCACTGGAATCAGCTTCTGTTTGCGTGATTGCAACCTCACACGCCGTGCTATTTTAGGCCAATCGACGACGCTGCTACGCAGAGGGGCATACTTCTGTAGAAAGGCGAACCTTAGAACTGGACAAAGACTCTCCTCCCCAACCCGGCCGTGAAACCTGGTTTTTTCGGCGAAGGCTCAGCAAATCCTCGTCACTCACTTCGACACCTACCCACAATCGGGAGTTTCTCACCGCTGAGGCTAAAATGGGTTTCGGAACAGCGCTGCAAATCTCCAAAAAAAAATTGA
Source organism: Lithobius niger (assembly GCA_023313725.1). NCBI lineage: Eukaryota > Metazoa > Arthropoda > Chilopoda > Lithobiomorpha > Lithobiidae > Lithobius > Lithobius niger. The sequence continues at coordinate 21,488 of JAHWFP010131752.1, read as the reverse complement.
AGTGCCCTCCGCCGTATTGAAGTACAACGATAGAATCCTTCGTCTCGGCTTTCGGGCCGCCCACAAGCCGAAGTTCTGAGGTTCCGCCATCAACGTACTTTGTGAGAAGCTTTCGATTTTTCAAGTCAGCGTGAAAGAAGGAATCTTTACTTCCTCGTCGACCAACTCTTCAAGAAGGCCCCTTTTGCCAATTTTAATCAACTGGCTTACGAAAGCGCTCTTCAATTCATCATTTCTTCTTCGGCAAGTTGCTTTAATTCCGCACACAACCTCAACGATTCCACACGACATGAATTGCGAAATCAGCCTATCCAATCCATGAATCAAATACCCTCTTTTGGGGGCTGCTTCCGAAGCTTGCCCCTCATATGGACACCAAGAAACCAAGCCAAAACAACAGTCGAAGCCCTTTTCAAGAACTAGAACTCAAAACCATTTAGTCAACCCCAGCGAAACCAGCTGGCCTCAACTGAACAACCGCAACAACTCCAATTCGTCAAGATGACACAAGCTCGAATTGTAGTTAACCCAACAACTACCGAGTCTTTCGTGGCAGGTCATCGAACTGTGGTAGAGGTGGATCAACCAATCGGAGTTCAACACCCGACCGCCATAGCCACTACTTGTTCCCTGGAAACAAACGAAAACCTTGTAGCAACCAATGACTCATCCCGTCTTTCGGCCCTACCAGTCAGGGATCACCTTCATCACTTTTTACTGACTTGGAAACAACTCACTTCAAACCAACAAATCCCCAATCATGGCTTTCGTCCCGCTTTCTCGACCACACCAACACTCACTTCACCACCCCCATGGAAGTTCGCCTCACCAGTTTCACCCCACCTTTCGTGCGAAGTCAAGGCTCTCCTCGCCAAAGGCACAATCACCTAAAGTCAAAATCCCCTTCGGCCAGGATTCTACAGCGCAATCATTCTTCGTCCAAAAAAATCGGGTGGCGAAAGACTTATCTTCAACCTAAAGCCTTTAAACAAAATAATGGAAAAAGGTCACTTCAAAATGAACACCTTCGACACCATTTGCAATAACTCAAACCAAGAGACTGTACAATATCCAAGACTCAGAAGGCGCATATCTTCTCGTTCCATTTCACGCATCAGTCCATCATCTCTTCCGCTTCATGTTCAACGGCAAAGTGTACGAAGGCCAATGCCTACCTTTCGGCTTAAACACGGCGCCCATGATTTTCATTCTCATGCTCAAACCCATCCTGGCCATCTCCATCAAAAACAGATTCCAGCAAGCTCATACTTAGATGACTGACTTCTAAACGACCAAAACACCTGATCAACTCATCCTCAATAGATTTGGCCACAACGCTCCTCAACCAACTAGGTTTCGGCATAAACCCAAAGAAATCAAGACTCACCCAGCCCATAACTTCATCTTTTTAGGGATCTCATTCAGCCTCGATTCTGCCACCGTTATGTTTTCCACAGACAGGATAGAAGACATTGTAGCACAAATCAGAAACTTCCATCAGAAGCCAAATCACAATCTCACAGAGCTCAACTCCCTAATGGGGAAAATGGACTCCATGGCCAGTCTTGTCCCCTACGGCATGCCCATTAAGCCTCAATCCCCCCCCCCCCCCCTACGGCAGGTGGATGACAAGACCCTTCCATCATGTCCGCATCAACACTTGGAGAACACTGCACCATCAAAACAATCTTTCTTGACCCATGCACAAAACCTTCCCAATCGACATTCTCCTATGCTGATCAGACGTTCGAACCCTTTCTCAGTGCCCCTCCAATAGCCTTTGCCGGATCTTCATCTCCTCACGGATGCCTGCCTTCAGGGCTAGGGATCACATATCTCTCACCATGAAGTTTGGAAAACTCAACAGCAATTGCGCACATACGAAAGGAAGGAAGAACAAGATACCGTCAACTCCATAACATCACTTGAGCGATCTTCGAATTATGCCTCCATCTCCAAACAACAATCCTTCCACTCCACATCCCAGACAACCGCAATGTAATAGACTCCCTCTTTCGCCACAAACCAGCCTTAGGGGAGTGGGCTGGGCCCTAAAGAAATCCATTTGAGAATATCTATTCAACACCTGGGGCACTCCAATGGTGGACCTATTCGCCACGAGGCACAATGCCAGACTTCCCCCAATTCATCAGCCCGATTCCAGATCACCAAGCGGGCAGTAGATGTACTGATCTTTCTATGGCAGAACCTCTACGGGTACCTCTTTCCACCATTTAAGTTTCTACTACAAGTCTTTCAGAAGTTCGAGTCTTGCCAGGGCATCTTCCTTCTAATAGCTCCGAACTGGGCGTCAGCAGTGTGGTTCCTTCAACTTCTAAACCTTCTGATCGACATTCCACAAAGTCTACCAGAAGTTCCAGATCAAGTAACGCAAAGAAGGGAACCCTACTTCAACCCAACATCAGCATCCTCAACCTACATGGGTGGCGTCTATCATCCAATTCATCAAAGAGGCAGGAATTATGAGGAACAAGCTACCAGAATCGCAAGTAAAGCCTTCTGACAATCAACCAACAAAATTTATGACAGCTATTGGAAAAGATGATTTCGTTGGTGTAACGGTAGGAAAGTCAATCCAATCCATCCTCCATAAATTGAACTGTCAATCTTCTTCACTGACTCTTTCAATGACAGCTTTAAAAATGGATCCACAATTTTGGTCTACCGCTTAGCATTAAACTGTGTCTTCAATACAGCAGGCCATTCTGAACTTCTCGAAGATTTCTGAATTTCTTTACTCATCAAATTGTTTGAAATCAAAAGGCCGACTATTTGCCACATTTTTCCTGACTGGGCTCTATCCATCCTCCTCAAATCTCTAATGAAACAACTCTATGACCCACTCCTCAACAGCAGCACGAATATCCTCACTCGCAAAACAGTCTTCCTGATAACTTTGCCTTCACTTTGTGGTGTAGCGAAGTACAGGCCTTATCCATTGATCCCGCTTCCTTTTCTTCCACCCCGACTTTACAACTGAAGAACTGCTCCTAAGACCGTCCTTCTGAACAAAACATCAGAAACCTTGCGAACCGTCTCAACCGATCATCATTCAGCGCTTATAAACTTCATCGGTGACGAGCCAGAACGCCTTCTCTGCTCTGTACGCGCACTGCGTTATTACATTAAAAGGACAGAAAACGGTGAATTTTGCAGAGGTCGCAATCAACTCTTATCAAAGATATTTTGGTGAAACCCTCGCAAGATTAATAGTAACCTGGATCAAGTCTGTCATCCTGCACGCCTACGAAGACTTCAATCTCGACTGTCCCGCCAACAACACCAGAGTCGCCGCACATGAGCCAAGGACCATCTCAGCATCATGGGCTTTCCACAACTACATCCCGGTTTCTGAGATCTTCGTAGCTGCGTCATGGGGAAGTTCTTCAGTCTTCACATCACACTACTTCAGAGAGATGACCAATTTCGTAGCGGTTTTTACTCTGAAAGCTCATATCGAAAAAATGTAAGTCCTGAATTTAACGCACAATTTCAGATTACAGGAATCTCACCAGGTTCTTGCGAATTTTCAACGGACAGTATTCGTCCGTCTTTGTGAGGCACTAAGAAAATTTGTAGAGGGTGTAACTACATTGGGGTAAGCCACGCCGAGCGCCGGTTTCGAATCACGAAGTCCAAAACGATGTAGTTACAACCTCTACAAATTCTCTTAGTGCCTGACGAAGACGGACGAATACTGTCTGTTGAAAATTCGCAAAAATCTGGTGAGATTGTGCGTTAAATTCAGGACTGACATTTTTTAGAGGTGACCAAAACTTCACCGTCTGCGGCCCATTGTCATTGCCAGACATGTCGTCAACTCCCTCCCCTAAGCACTCAGAAGTTGAAGCAAGACCCTCATGTTTAGACAAACAGCCTCATGTTTAGACAACAATTTTTCAGGGCCAGCACATCGTACTAAAGAGAACCAAATCCTGTTTTCTGTATAAAATGTGAAATTTGTAACTTTTGGGGGGATCCACTGGTACCCACCGCCAGTTTTGACGAGGTCTAACTGTTAATGTAAAATTAACAGGTAATGGATATTTCCAAACGGCATATAGAAACAGGAAATTGCGAGCCCCTTGGGCTGGGCCGGCTGAATTTTGATTCTATTGCTTAATAGGAAATATACTGTACATTGTCTGTACCCACTCTCCCTCCCTTGAGTCACCACCTTGCCATATCGAGAGAGGCCAGCACGACTCGTCGCATTTTTAGGGAGGAGTGCGCTCGCGCGTGTGCACTTGTGTTACGCAGCTGGATGGCTCTGACCAACTAAAAAAATCTCTAGGGAAAGACAGCATTCTGGAAAGGAATGCAAAATTAACAGGTAATGTATATTTCGTATTAGAAAATAGAAACAAAATTCAGTCAGCCCAACCCGAGGGCCCAGCAATTTCCTGTTTTTAAACATAATAAACAGGGAAGATTTCCTCTGTAAAAGATCTTTGTAACATGACTTCCGATTTACAGGGCTTCAACTGTACTGTTTTAAAGATATTAGCACATAAAATCATAAGTAGATCGATTCAACGATTTAAAAATCATAGAGAACAACTGTAAATGAAACAGATGATCAAAAGTAAATGCTTTTACTTTTAAATCAAATCCAAGTATTGGGCCAAGTGACTGTAGGCTAGATGCTACCGGACATTTTTGTCTTTTACAGTGCCTGGATCTATATTAGTTACCCTGAACAAAATGGTATTTTTGGACAAAAATTAAATGTTCACACTAGGGCAATATCTAGCTGAACCTTAGACTTCAAAATAGTCTATGTCGCATGGAGATCACGGTCGTCGTATCCGAAGTGCCCCCAAACGTTTGGGGGAGATGGGGCGGGAGGGGGAAGGAAGAGAATTGCCATTTATACATAGTCAGTTAAAGATACCATTAGGCACTATGCGGTGATACCGCCCACACAGAAACATGCTTTCCTGCCTTCACGTAAAGACTCACCGCTGCACATTGGCAGGAATGCTTTTGTTGTAACCATCTGTCTACTCAGTCACCTCATTCCATGTTAAATGCTACAGCTTCAAGTGGTTTCACTCCAAAATGCTTAGTTCAAGCATCATTTACTTGTTATTATCTAACAAAATGAAAAAAATTGGCAAACAAATTATGTTCCTCGAACTCGACTCAGCACCCAATTCTACTACGGGGGTCGAAATATTTGGATGCACAGGGGCAAATTGCACTCCAAAATCACATTTAGCACCCCAGAAGCAACTCTTGGAGTGCAAAATTGCTCACCAAAGTTGAATTTTTCATAACTTTTGAACCGCACAAGCTACAGATTTGCGGTTTGCGGCATTTTAAACAGCTTGGAATTAGATTTCCTGTGATACCATTCCTTCCAAAGAAATTAAACTCCATTTTTTACTACTTTTGGTTAACGTATGTGTATAGATTTTTCGTTGAATAATGAAGTTAAGTCAGTTTTAACTTTTAAGCAAAGCGCAGGAAAACAGTACAAATTATTGAGATGCTGAATGTTAGAATTTTTTAATGTATGTAAAATAGGAGACCGCAGTGTGGGTTTATATTTTGATTTTGCACGGCAAAGACTTTTTTTGCACCCCAGTAACAGATTTGGGGTGCAAATTTGAACCCGGATTTGGAAATTCGACCCCTGCTACTATATAAATTCGGTTCAGCTCGACCCACATTAAAATTTGCCACTCGCACACCACTATACTATACTATAGTAGCCATGGCTTTAATAAAGTATTAATTAATGTTTCTCTTCAAACAAGTTCTGCCGAATTGAGTTGGACAAAATCACACCTCATTGGTACAATTTCTCGTTTTTGTTCATCTAGGCTGCAGCTGCTAAAGTCCAGGAAGTCCGTGAAGTGACAAGGATAGAGCGAATTGGTAAGTGATGGATCATTGTAAGCTATTCTGGGATAATTAATAGCCTAACTGTTCATTTCTGATCAATGAAGTAACAACTTTACAACAGTTGCAGTGGATCGGTTGATATAAAAAGAGGAGAGCAGCACTATAGCTCTCTTAAATTATGAGACAATTCATTTTGTTGTGAGTGAATGATGCTGTAAAATAAGTGACAAAATATTTTAATTCTTTTATTTGTAAGCCAGTAGAGTTTCGTGGAATTGTTATTGTCGTTCAGATGATATACGGTTTTCTTGAAAATAGCAGACAATGCCAGTATCGGTAGAAACTAGGGCTGGGATCGGTTACACGGTTAACCGGAAACCGTTCCACGTTCGGTTACACGGATTATAAAACCCATATCTGAAAAACGTTTGATGCGGGTACCATTCAAAAACCGTGGTGAACGAGTCCAAAATAGCCAAGTGGCATCATTTAGGCCTACTGATCCAAATACTCAAAATCAGTGAAAGTAGAAAACCGGAGTGGGTAGGGGGCAGCTTATTTACAAATAATCCGCATGGGCTTGTTGTACCATCGAAGCTGCTTACTTTCTTCGAAACAAACTGCTGATCGCATGCGCACACGAGGCAGTTAAAGACATGCTGGCCAGCATCTGCTCTCCCCGCGTCATGGAGAAGTGGACTCGTCTGTACCTAGCGCGAACGGCAGGGAAGCGCCGTCATAACACGTAAACGAAATGCGTTGCTACCCGAAAACGCAAACATGCTAATTTTTCTGGCTCATAATTTGAAATTAATGGAACATTAACGAAAACGTATTAAATTTTATTGTTTTATTTTTGGCATCTTGTGACATCTTGTAGAAATTTTAAAGCTACATAAAGTCAAAATTCTTGATAAAGTAAGTACTTAAATTTATCAACGTCAACTTTCTTCTAGTTTAAATCCGAAAAAGCAACATGTAGTCAATAATTGTGCTTGTCTTACCAAGGACTAAATCATATTTTTTTTTCAGCTTTGTTTTTTAATAATGTATTACACAGTGATGAAATTTTTTTTGGCTGTATTTTTTGCTGAAAACGGAAAAACGGTTTTCGTGTAACCGACCGGAAAAAAAACCGGTTAAACGGATAACTAAAAAACCGGAAAGTACCAGCCCTAGTAGAAACAAATAATATAATACCTAAATATTGTAAAATCTTCCATTTTTAATACTGGAGCAGATTATTGGTGAGGAGTTGGACAAATTCTGCATCAATGATTGCTGTACTGTAGTAAGTTCTTTCGGTATGTCAGTAGTTTTTGACTGATTGGTTTGGTATGGGCATGGCAGGAAAAAAGCTGATCGGCATACCCTTACTACTCGTTAGTATGTTTGTCACATTGGTGTCAAAGTGGCAAAACATGTTTGAAACAGTTTTTTAAGTGAAACCTAACTCTGTTTGTCCATCGCTTAGAAAGCTTGGCATTTATTTTAGGTAGACGCTTGCAGTTGAACTTAATTTCAAGGAAAGTTTGCAGCTATGTCCAGCATTTGAAATATCACGAACTGTTTCTAGAGGCAGATAATTTGTATTATTTAATAACAAACCATGGACATATATGGTATTGGATTATATCTGATCGGGGAATTTCAGATGCAAATTATCTGAACGTGGGTAACGGGACAATATTTTCTTTTTCCTACAGGAGCACATTCACACATTCGAGGGTTAGGATTAGACGATGCTTTGGAACCAAGGCCGGTAAGAGAAGGTTTACTTCCATTCATTATCTCGGTCAGCCTGCCTATTTTTTTTTTGTTTTTTTCTTTTTATTCAACTTTTTTCCAGTAATACTCTATTCCCCCATGTAAGAGTGAGGTCCCAAATATCACAAAATAAACTGTAGGCTTACTTGAATTACTTTGAAACGCTGTTGCAAGCAGACGAAAAAGTAACCAGAAGACTCAATTTTCTTGACCCTGCCTGATGAAGATTGTTGAAATACTATCGAAAATTTGCAAGATACTGACAGTATCCTGTTTTTGAAAGTGAGCGTAATGAGTAATTTCCGAGATCGAAGTAAGAGTGAGGTGTGGGGAGAAAACAAATGATCCAGAAAAGTCGACTTAAGAGAAAATCAAACAAATATCGAAATTGGGTTTGTGCAAGTTATGCATCGAGATCCCCTTACTTTTTGTGATTTTTCCATTATCACAATATTCGCAACTTTTTTTCCTGTGGAGAATTTCAACTGCATCTTCGGAGAAAGGAGATAGAGTGCTGTTCAAAGCCAAAATAAAATTAAAACAGAATATTTGGTAAAAAAAAAAAAAAAAAAAAATTCATTGAAAAAGTCGTACCTACAGTAGAACCACAATTATGTGAACTCAGAAATGTGGTAGTTGTTTAGTCAAAAATTAGACATCAAGCTTGAAAGAAACTTCAATGAATTACTTTGAACTTGGGAAAACATTATGATGGGAACTTTTTAACGCTGTGAAGACAGGCTCAATGCAAATATTAGGAGTAAGTCAAGAATTCCAGCCTAGTGCCTGTACTCGACTTGAGGATGAGGAAGCACCACTCGCTGCTAAGACCACAAGAGGAGTGTCTGACCACCTGACGAGTGCCTTGTGAAGAATGCGATGCTGTTTACGTTGGTGAGACAAGGAGAGGGATTAACAACTGTCTGAAAGAGCACATGGCCAACACCAAAAATAAAGTGAAATTTCACACCAAGAATGAAGTGAAAGAAAATGGCATCGCATTCCATGACACTGAAACACCTCATAATATTAGGAGGAATAAGACCACTGCCCTTCTTAAAGCAAACTCAAGTTGGTACCCTCTTCTTCGAACCCTGGAATCACTCTATCCAGCACTTCGAAAAATGTGGCATTCCCCTCATGAATTTTCAGCCTTATTCGTTCCCATGTATCGCACACCTGGTGCACAACAAGCTCACACCATTGGAAAACACGACAGCCTTCCAAATATCGAAGGCGAAAAACGATATTTTCAAAATTGGATCCGAAAGCAAACGACAGCAGTTGCGATTATGCAGGTGATCAAGAACTAATAGCTTGAATTAAGCCAGAAGAATTTACTAACGCGAGTAAATTTTCAAGTATCTGATTGTCGAAATTTGCCAAACTCTTGTGTTTGTGAAGTGTTTAACATACAGCGTTAAAAAGTTTCCAGCATAACACGAGCTTCTCCTATTTTTGTTTCTGGAACCAATTTACCGGTAACCCAAAATAAACTTGTAATCATCTTGTTGGTCAAGCACAGTTGCTTTAAAGAATTCTCCTGAAATAAACTTTTACAGTAATTCTTATTTTTTTTCATGTAAAATTGGTAATTTGAACATGTCTTGAACCCTTGGTGCCAATATGGTCCGAACACGCCTTCAGCACAATTAGTTCGTATAATCAAGACTTTAATGTATAAATGCTTAATAAATTGTGTATAAATACCCATGCGCTTAAGCAGTTCATATTTTCAAAAATGTTGGTGGGTATTAAGTAACGTTTTTTCCAACCTTAATTTTGACCATCCATTACAGAAAATTTTGTAATTAAACGATCCACATACAGTATTTAAACCTCATTGCAGCTGTTAAAGAGAGCTTTTCGTTTAATACTGCTAAAATCAAATTTTCGCTTAACTCTCAATGCTCTTATACAAAAATTATGCCAACCATGATTACAAGAAATCCAATTTTTAAACAGCGTCGTAAAGGCGAATCGTCTCCTACCTTTTAATTGCTGTGGAGGGGAAACAGTACAGGAATTCCCACTTAAGTATAGGAAGAGTCCACTATTTACCGGGGGAAGGGAATACCACGGCAGCTCCAAGGTCGAGCATAGCGAGCATTATGGTGTTCATTTTGCCGCATTCACAGATGCATCAAAATGAACATCACATTGCTTTTTAATTTTGAAGCAGCAAAACTATGATTTAAGAGGTGGGTGTCAACTCCACAATTTTTTTTTGAGGGGGAGGAAGGCATTGATATGAGATTTACAGTCGTGCAGAAACATTGCAAAAGACCCCAGTGCAAAGTTAGCCTTCCCCTTCCCCCCGAAAACTTAAATGAATGCAGCACATTTCCTCAAAAAAATCCTCTGAAGAATATTGCGGAAATAAAAAATATTTAAAAAAAGCCTATTCACTGAATGACTTTTTGAACTTGTAGATAAGGGCCAAGAACCAAATACTTTTTCTTCCATTGCTTATGAATGCCTTTGAAACATCGACTGGGGGATTTGTCAGCATCAGACTGACTGTTCTCCCAATGCCAGCTCCTGGAATACCAAGGGCTGGCTTTTTTTTTTGGTCCAAATGGTGACGGTTAACATTCGTTCCATGCTGCCAGAGACTAAGTCCAAACAGGCAACTTCGTTCAGAGACAGATTCCCAACAAAATAAAAAGAGTGCCTTGAACATTATTTAAAAAGAATAGTAATAATACATATTAAGGCTGCACCGATACCAACTTTACCGATCCGGTTTAAAAAATTGCGCCGATACCGATATCCAAAATTGTATTCCCAATTTTTCATCAACGGTGTAGTTTTCTGCAAAAGTCCAAAAATTATTAAAATAAAAAAAATTAAATAGTAACCCACAATTAAAACCTAGCTAGGAAGATATTCTGTGATTTCCTGAGCAAGACGCTGTGAACCGCTTGTCGTAATCCGAATGGTTCCAGAGTTATCAATATTTCCGTGAAAGTTTCCGAAACCGATCCCGCTAATATCGGCATGCAAATCCAGTATCGGTATTGGTACAGCCTTAATAAATATATAACGCTAAAAGATCATCTTTGAGCATTGATTGCAGTGTTACACGTATGGAAAGACACACTTAAGCATTAGCTTTAATTTAAAAATACCAAAACGACGTTCATAACTTATAGAAATCGTATTAACTTCGTTAAAGTTCTCCATGACGATGCACAATCTCAAACAGGAAATACCACTAGTATTTGCAAATTTTCAACTGCTTTGAAGGTGAAGTCAATGCCTGCTGTTTTTTTCAGGCAACTTGGAAACAAGTTTTTCTCCGGTTTACATAAGTCTCGGTACGACATGCTAAATTCAAATTTCTTGTAGTCCTCTGTATTTGTTAGACTACTCATTCCATCGACACAAAATTCAATCACTCAGGTCGTTTGTAGTCAAAAAATGGATGGAGGATGTGGCAAGTGCCTGGATATTACACCACAATACAGTACACCACAAAAACACTGGACACCGTATTGAATGGGAGAGCACTCAGACTTTGATTTTCCTTAATTCAGCTCGTGACAGGCACCTCCGCTGGTTAGAATCCCTGGTAATCTAGGTACCTGCCACACCATTATCAATTTTTTGACTAGGAACGATCCGAGTGATCGACTTTTGTGTCGATGGAGTGAGCAGTCTAACAAATACAGAGGGCTAAGCGAGCGGCAAAATTTAAATTTTAGTGTTTTGTACCAAGAGTGGTGTAAACCAGAGAAAAAGACGTTTCCAAGTTGCCTGAAGAAGACAACAGGAAGAGACTTAATATCACCTTCAAAGCTGTTCACCTTTAAGTGGTATGCCCGAGCCAAACTCGTCCAAAGGCTTAAGTATTAAAAACTGAGTCCAAATTATGCCCGACGTGCGCAACATTGAAGTTGGTAGAGGCGTGTGCCTCAAGTTAAAGAGCAACCCAATCGAATATCATTCCAGTTGCATTCGGCTACTTAGCCAGTAGACCTTGAAAAGTACTCGCTACATACCAAAAACATCTTGCACAATGCATGGTTTTTTTCTAATTTATGTATTTGTAAGAGTTGTAAGATTTTATTTTACCCCAGTACTGTTGCAGAAACAGCTGTTGTATAGCCCTTGTAAACCTGAGCATAAGGCCGCAAACCGTTCTTCTCTATAGTTTGTTCCACATTATGTTTTCAGAAAACTGACTGGATGACGGCTCGTTTCCTTGCACTAAGAGTGCAAAAACGTGTGGATATCACACTTGGAGACTCTACAAATTTACTGCTAGAGTTTACGAATGGGGTGTTTACGGGTTTTTTGCACTTGTAGTGGAAGAAATCGTGCCGTCATACAGTCAGTTTTCTGAAAACATAATGTGGAACAAAGTATAGCTTACACGGTTCCCGAGATATCGTTATTTGAACGTAATTTTCTAGTGCTAGTCGCCGTTTTGGCGAGTAGGGCTAAATTCCGAGTCGTCAACGGTTGATTTTAATTCGCCAAATGGCAAGTGGCGACCAACATTGGAGAAGGTTGTTAAAAGAGCTTCTTCGAGTTGCTAGTTCGAGTCCCGTCCAGGTTACCCTTACTTTTGTGGAGATAGACTACAGATATAAAATTAACGTACCACTTACAGGGTTAAAAAGTGCGAATACTGGTGGTATTTCTTGTTTGAGATTGTGCGTTGTCATGGAGAATTAAAAAGAAATTAGCTTCAACATCAGTTTAATTGAGAATGGCCAGGAGAAACCTAGAAAAGGGGCCTGTAAGACAGTGAAGGTGTTACAATTTTTATTGAAATTAAACTAGACAGGTATCAAAACTTTTCACTTTCATCCTAAAATGCTTACTTTTTCTTATTGGCTTCGTTCATATGCACTGTGCCTAGACCTTAAAATTAAAAGCTTTCTTAGCACCCACCAGGTGGCATTCCTGTTCACATCCCAGCAGGCATTACCACCAGTTCTCCATTTTCGTTGTGAGCAATGACTAGTGTGGTCGTGTGTTTTTCCTGTTCGAAAAAATGTTTCTACTTGCCGTGGAAAAATCCATTACCCAATTTATTAGCATTCTCCTTCTCCAATGCTGTTTTTTCTAGAGATAAAACGAGTTCTTCTGCTCCGCTAGCTACTGCGCAGCCTCCATCGTATATAAGTCGAGGCGGAGCGGCAGAGCTCACCTTTTCTTCTCTAGCCGGCACGCTGTTCACTTCGTTGGGACGCTGTGCTTACCATCCTCTTCTAGCACTAGCCTCCGCAACGTCCGCCTCGTGATGCCGCGAGCAAAGGGGACGCAATGGGTATCCTCCCCCCTTCCTCGCCACCCAGTCTCGCCGGTCCCGGCTGCTCGTCTGGGCCCTCCGCCCCCGTCCTTCGCACGCTGCCATCCCTCGGAATGACCGTTCCTTGTTTTTGGCCGACGACCTCTCGTCTGCGTGCGTATGGGCAGTGGGTGACTGTTCAGCCCAGCGCCGATCCTCGTCCTCAGTCCCCCTACCCGGGGGCTGCCTCCGCACAGCATTCCTTGGGATGGGCTGCCTCATTGCCTTATATCGGCTTTTACCTACAAAAAAAAATTCCTCATCTGCGGTTCCCCGCTGCGCATTGCTTCTGCGCAGCCCTTTTTGGTTGAGCCGTTTCACCACTTACTGTCGAATTGTGCCTTCCTTCCCGCCAGCATTGAGTGCTGTTGTTCCTTAAAGGGGTATGGTATCCCTCCACGTCTTCACTACCTGCGCAGCCTTCTTTCTGATATATTCTGACGATGCAGTCCGCTCGTCTTTCCTCGGCTGTCGTCCTATGCAGCTGTGCTATACGCTGCTCCTCCAGCATACCTCCATCCTCTTCACGGATCCACCGGTCCTTGGGGCCAGGTACTTTCGCTATCCACTCCCGGTTGACGCTTCGCTCCCGGTTTCCTCTGCTCCATCCTTAGGAGAGGATAGACAGAGGTCCGGTCCATCCTCAGACTAGGATGCTTCTATTTTCGCAAGTATTTAACCACAGATTGGGCATTTTCCTGTCCGTCGATCCTCTCCATCTTCTTCTCGTCCGCCCGTCCTCCGGACCAGCGATCCTCGTCCTCTCTGCGATCCGGCCTCATCCGCTTCTACAGAATGTCTTCCAGGATTCTACCGGTTGAGGTTCTGCTCCCGGCCATACCTTCTACAAGTCCTTGGATCCGCAGGCCGGAGGGCCACTCCGTCCTCCCCTAGGATCAGGATAATTCTTCCTGCCACGGTGACCCATCGTCGGCCTGGACGCATCCCTTCTCACTGATCCTTTGCTGTTCGACAACCACTCAATCCGCCGTCCGCTATCTTCCCGGCGTTAATGTCCTCATTTCCTTCTGAAGCAACCAGGGGCGCTTTCGTAGAGACCGATCCGCCTTGGGTCGTATCCCGTACATCTCGCAGGCACCATCCCCTTGTCATTCATCCTTTTCATTAGCTAGTCCTTCGATGCTCGGACGCACGCTCCGCCATCCGCCTCTGTCCTTGCCATCGCTAGCCTTCGCTGTTCCTCTTGAATCATCGGCCAGCCTTCGCCTACCTTTCATCCACCAAAGCAACGACGATCCTCCAACTCTCCTGCGGACGGAGATCTCCATCCTATTTATCTCCCATGTCCCATCCCGGTCCTCCGCATCCTACAGCCCCTGGTCCTCTACCAGTTCCGCCCTCATTTACACCTCCGGGAAAAGGACATAAGCTCTCTAAGATAGGCCTGCACGAATCAGTCTACAGTTCCCCAAGCCCTACTCCTGGGCTCTTAGATGCGTTTCTCACAGGACGCTTTTCACACTCCTCTCGTTACCCCTCGCTCCCCTACTCGGGGGAGGGGGGGTGTGCTTGCTCCCATTCAGAACAACAACGTCACGATCCTCACCACCCTTCCTTCCCCTTACTATACCTTTGTCTGTAAGGCAGGGGCAGGATAGGACGCAGCCCACCACATTACGTAATCTATTTTCTTCTTCCCTCGGAGCCAGGCCGTCTGTCTTGTTCCCAGCTTCACGCCATGCGCTGTGTCCGACTCCATCCTAGGTAACGCCGTCCTTATGCCTCGTGCTACAGGGACGCTGGGGGATGGCTCTTCATCCTGCACACTTCATCTCACTCGTCATCCTGCATCCCCTCCGGTCCCACCAGTTGCAGATACTGTTGCAGCCGCGTCCGCCGCACTATCCTCTTCTTTTTGAGCTGTCCTGATACCTAGGGACACTGCAGCTACGTCCCCGATCTCTTGCAGTCAACCTTCTCCAGTACGGAACCGACGTTCTCCTGCCAACAGACTCTCATGCCAAGGGACGATACACTTGCTTAGAAGCTTCCGACTTAAAACTCAGAAGGTTGCTGTCAAGTTAGCATCCTCTGCAGGATCGTAACTTACTCCTCGGGATTTGTCCTCGTGTTCATCCCATCCTTCAGTAACTGGACATTCCACCACTCAGCGGACCAGTGAACCACTCACTCCTTCCTCAGTACATTCCCTCATGGACTCCTTACTCCAACCCTTTAAATGAAAGGCTCCAGTTTGATTATACAACAGTTTGGCTTGCCTCCATCCTTAAGCGACACAAGCTTTCCCTTGAGGATGCTGGTCCTCCTGCTGCCCTGGGCGATCCACCTCGTCCCATCCTGTCCGCTCAGTTGCCTCCTCAAGTCCCTCCTGAGGACAAGGACTCTTGATTCCTGTTTCTCATCAAACCGCCCCTCTCGGATCAACCTACCCTACCGTTCCAAAGATACCCTGATCCTTCCGAGATTCCATTACCAGAACTGCTGCAGACAATCGAGGGGATCGTCCCCGATTGTTTTCTTTACAAGCCATCCTCTTCCTCCGATTTTTACTGGTCGCAATCTGTTTTCCGCTACTGCTCTCCCTCCTTATGGTTTTCCCATAACAATCAACCATCTCCAGTATATGTCCACGTCCGTTACGTGACGTCCCCCGCTGTCCGCCGCCCTCCGCCTTCTGCATAATCCTACCCCTCGATCCCCTGCTCGGGACGCCAGGGGGGGGGGGGGATGACTTGCTCCCTCTGGGCCTGCAGTACCACGATCCTCATCATATTAGACCTCCAACGTCCTCATCCAATCCCCGCCATTCGGCTGGCGACACATCCGGCATGATCATTCCTCCTGACAAGCTGTCCAGGGCAAACGGCCGCATTGCAGCCAACACGCTTTATGACAACCTCTGCACAACTGCCTACTATACTACTAGCGGCCCATCCTCCTTGTTCTCTGGCCATTTCACTGAACCTGCCGTCGACCTACACCTCCCTCCGCTTCCAGCAGTGTTTCCTAGACCTCTACAATTGAGGGCATGATACCCCTCCGCACCACCACCATCCGTGCATCCTCCTGCCCAGCCTCTTTCGGTTCTTCCCTCTTAGGTCGATCACTGCGAGTGCTCCTGCTGGGCACTCCCCACGTTTCTGTACTATACACTGCTATTCGACAGTTGGTCGACGTCCTCCGCTTCTGCATTTACTGCCTCCCGACCTCCTCTCCTCCACAAGGGACTCGTATAGCGACCTCGTCCGTTCCTCCCATAAGGATCCTCTCCGCCGTATCCGGGTTCACCAAGTCCTTCCTCCAGTCCTTCGGAAAGACCGTCCTCTTCTGGGTCCTCCTCTCTTGACCAGAGACGTTTCTACCATCCGAATCTACCTTCGCTGCAACTTTACGGGTGGCTACTATCATCCGTCTCCTCCGCTCACCAGGCACTCTTGAAGACGAGGCCTCTCGATTTGCCTCCAGGGCCGTGCGATCCTCCACTACGAAAGTTTACGACAGCCACTGGAAACGATGGTTTCATTGGTGTATCCCACAACAGGTCAATCTAGTCAATCCGCCTTTGCATGACCTCTTCAGATATTCAAGGACGGTTTACGAGGATCCACCATCCTGGTATACCGATCAGCATTGAATGCTGTCTTCAAGGCTGCCGGGCATACTGCCCTCCACACGGATTATAAAATCTCCTCGCTGATCCACTCCTTTCAATAGATCGTCCACGGGTCCCCCAACGATTCCCGGACTGGGACCTATCCGTCGTCCTCACGGCTTTAATGGCTCCTCCGTATGACCTTTAGCCTCTGCACGCCTCAGCCACCTCACGAAAAAGACTGTTTTCTTAGTTGCTCTAGCCGCTTGTCTTCGCTGTAGTGAGTTACAAGCCCTATCCGCAAGGGAACGCAACTGCTTTTTCTACCAGACTTTCGCGGTGTTACTCTAACCCCTGCTTCTTCCTTTCACGCGAAGACCCAGAAGCCCACTGAAAGCACGCAACCGTTCATAATTCCGTCGCTATCCGCCATCCGAGGGGATGATCAAGAACGAACCTTGTGTCCTGTCCGAGCCAATCCGATTCTACCTGAAAGTTTCCTCCCCTATCCGACGAGACCGCACTCAACTCTTCCTTCCATTTACCAATAAAACTGGAGTCACTTCCGCACGGATGATTGCTTCGTGGATCAAGACCGTCGTCCTCCAGGCCTATGAGGCTGTAGATGTCAACTGCGTCTCGGAGGATATCAAAGTCACGGCACACGAACTCCGTGCCATTTCTACATCCTGGGCGCATTTCAGCAACATTTCCATTACAGACATTATGGAATCCGCTTCCTGGCGCCATCCTACCGTCTTCACATCCCATTACCTCCGGGATATGTCCTACCATGCCGACGGTTTGTACCATGTTGGGCCGTTTGTTGCAGCCCACAGAGTACTCTAACCCTTGGACACACTGTCACTCAACTTTGTGTTCCGAGGGCCGGTCGCTAGCTAAGGGAACTCCGATCAATTGGCGCCCGCCTTCACGGCAAGTAGAAACATCAAAATTCCAGGCTACCCTGGTTAATTTTTGTTTCTATTTCCTATTGAAAAAATACATTACCCGGCTTCCTGCCACTCTGCCTCGACTTATATACGATGGAGGCTGCGTAGTAGCTAGCGGACCGGAAGAACTCGTTTTTTCTCTAGAAGAAACAGCATTGGAGAAGGAGAATGCTAATAAATTGGGTTATGTATTTTTTCAATAGGCAATAGAAACAAAAATTAACCAGGGTAGCCTGGAATTTTGATGTTTTAATTTAAAACCTGTGAAATTCCGTTTTCATTTTAATCCAAAAAAATGCATCCCCTTAGTTATTGGCTGTCTTGGTCCAGTAGGAAGTGGGTCGAGCCAAACCCAGAGTTATTCGCACTGATGTTACCTCTTGTCTTTTAACGTTGCGTATTATTATGGCATACGCCTTATGCAAGGCTTTACCCGACTGCTGATAAGGCAGCCATGCCACACATCACTCCTTAAGCTGAGCTGATGAAGGTGATTTTGGTGCATCACGAACAAGCCGGCACTATGTTGTTTAGTGAGACCCCCCCGGAGAATACAATAAATGATTTAAGCCAATAACTAAAGGTAAGTATTTCAAGATAAGTAGGAACTGATTTTATCTTTAAAATTCCAGTTTACGGCATCTTATCTGCATCGTTTTTATTCTTACTACCACATGTTGAACATCAGAGAATGAGGGGGTTTCATTTGAATGTATTTTATATATTTTTTGTTCTTTCTAGGTTTCGCAGGGGATGGTGGGACAGTTGCCTGCTCGGAGAGCAGCTGGGGTTATCATGGAAATGATCAAAGTAAGCATTTTCACTGCAAGAAGCAAATGGCAGAATTTGTTTTTTTTAGCGAACCTAATCTTCTTACCTCATTTTCTCTGTTGTATAGGAGGGAAAGATTGCAGGGAGAGCTATTCTGATTGCTGGCCAACCTGGCACGGGAAAAACCGCAATCGCCATGGGTTAGTTGGGCTATTTCAGTTACATTCCAAGACTGATTTCAGTGTGGATTTCCCAAACATGTTTTTTTTTATAATTATTGACATGAGCATCCAGCGATGATATCTGAAATGACCTTGGTGCCATCTTTCAAGGTCGTTTCATTTCAAATGTTGGACGTAACGCACCATTTGTAAACATGTTTAACAAATACCGGCTACTTAACAGCAAAAATTTGGACCACAATGGTAGGAACTATTACAAAAACAGTATAACGTATCATGATTCAATCTCGCATCATCTGGTCTTGGGGACCAAATTCCTAAGAACTCAGCTGTGCTTAGCGCGCAACATTCTGGTTCCCAGGGAGGCGTAGTGATCGTGATGCTTACTTTTAATTGCATTTCAGATGTGATCATTAGTAGTGTTTGTGTGGCCGTACCAATCGGCAGAATCAATATTTGCCATGGCTATTACAGGGTGGCGTTCTACCTGGAAAACCGGAAGAATTCAGGGAATATATCGAGTCTGGAAAAGTCTGGGAAGAATCAGGGAATTTGACAAACACATACTGAAAGTTAGGGAATTTCAACATTTTTCGGGAAGTCTTTTTCCTCTGTATCGATTATCTACTTTGTATTTCATTTATTGCTTCTGAAACCTTCACTTCATTTCAGTTAAAATTATCATGTTCTTTTTTACATTTCTGATACAGCAAAAACTCATTAGGCCCAAGTAATATGGGTCGTTAGGTCCGAAGTCTTGTTTTTAGTTTTGTTCAGATTACGGCATTCCTACTCTTTACCAGTCCTAAGTTAGGACAGTGCAATTTTTTGTTTAGCAAAGCGATGCAATCTAGTCATTGCGATTTGAGTGATATTTGGAAAAAAAAAGTGTATTCCTTTACTGCATCTTCTTTTGACCAAAACAAATCAGGGAAAAATATCAGAATTCGTCTGCAAAACCTGGAAAAATCAGGGAATTTCATCATGAGGTTTTGAACGCCACCATGTATTAATAACAACATTCCGTGGGGGAAAAAATTGTGATATTCCGCGGGCGATTTTTAAGCTTATATTGAGGCGCAAAAAACGCTATTCTTTTTTGGTGCCAAGTCAAGAACACCCTACCTTAACATAATAAAAAAAATTCTTACTTCTTCATGATGGTTATTGGTTTGTATAAAAAGTTACATTTGAGAATTGGACACAAAAGTTTACATTTATGCTTACAATTGCTTTCTTGACTTCTTAATGTTAATAAAAGGCAAACATTAGCACCACAGCAGCGAGAATATGCACGAAAATTTTGACTTTACACCATTTTTCTAATGGTCCCACATACGATAAAGTTATAACACTGTACCACGCGCCAATGTTTGCTGTAACGCGCACATCACGTGACTCGGCTAGACCACTCAGACGGTCAATGAGCCGCTATTCTCGCTCGTCAGTGGCTGACTCACGACGACGTCACGGCAAACAGCCTTGACGTGGTATAAGAATTTCAAAGCTAAAATAATTACTGTGAATTCCACATTTGAAAATAACGGAGTTATGGAAAATCACTATTCCTTCAAGTAAGCAAAAGTTGGACAGTTAAAATGGACTGTGGTAAAGCTGCATCCTTCAACATACTGTGTATTAGGTTCCTGATCCCTGTTTTAGCTAATTTGCATGTAGTCACAAAGTTAGTTATCTCGTTATGTGTTACTCCATTTGCTCTCCCTTGGTACTTCCCTGTTGTACGCAAATCTGGTTTCGATTTTAATTCTGTCTTCATAGATGGTATGCATTCACAATTCGCCAAGGTTATAATTGGCAAATTACATCAGGAAGTTAATAACTGAGTGACCTTAAAATAGGGCAAAAAGGTAATTTCAGATGTGATGATTTGGTGTGCCATGGTTGAGTTCCTCTTGAAAATATTTTCAGGGATGGCGCAAGCCTTGGGTTCTGACACTCCTTTCACAAGCATAGCCGGCAGTGAGATTTATTCACTGGAAATGAGCAAGACGGAAGCATTGACACAAGCCTTTCGTCGGTCCATTGGTGTACGTATAAAGTAAGTTTACACAGGTTTTTTTTTGTTTGTTCTTGCAAACAAAACCTACCATAGCCTGAGCAATTTTAAACTGAACTGAAAACAATGGGTGTTCTCTGAGAAATAAGGTATGTACAAAACAAAAATGTGGTCTCGAATCGATTACGAATAATTGTGCGACGAAAATTCTCATTTTCAATTTTTTTTTCCATTCATACCCTATTTTCTAGTACTCTTAATTGAATTAGTTGACAAGAAACAAGAAAAATCTGCACTTGCTGCTTATGCCAAGAACATATCTTTGGTTCTCGCGTTGTTAACTGCCGATGAAAATATCCAATACCTATTTTTTTCCTTTCAGCAGTATCCTCCTATTGGAGCTCTAATGCCCTAGAAGGTGTTTTCTCTGCCATACTCATTACCCATATAACTGCGCATGTATCACGTGGCGAACCCAAAGTTGACCCGGCCCGTGTAACGAGTCGGCGGTCCAAGACAGAGTTCAGACAAAACCTGGAAAACCTGGAAATCTCTGGGGAAATGTAAACAGCCAAAATCTCGGGGAAAACAAGAAATTTTCTTAAAAACCGGGAATTTGAAAAAAAAATTGCCTCTGTGTCTGATATGTAAGTTCCATTGAATTAGCAGATCAGAAACAAAATCCTAGACTATTAGGAAATATTTTAATTTGTGCTGTAATATGTTCAAATATTACTCATCAAACAAAATTTTAGGTTGGAACCAATATCCCTGATGAAAATGTATTTAATCCCTTCTGGACTAGTCTCTAAACAGCCATTTCTGGGATGTAGATTATTTTCGTACATATATTAATAAAAACATTAGCTACTGACCGTTTCCCAACTAAACAGCTTGTAAACACCTGGAAATTGCCATGGCTGCACCTGGAAAACCTGGAAATGTCGGGGAAATTGAGAATTCAAAACTTGTCTGAACCCTGAAGGAACCGGTCCTTGGAACACACTCCCACCTTTCGATCCGGCATGGTAAAGATAGTAAGAGGTATCGG
>JAHWFP010131743.1:0-16744 GCA_023313725.1 Lithobius niger | reverse complement strand
CGGACCCTCAAAATATTTGACACCAATTTCCGAACACCCTGTATATAAACTTTAGCATAAGGATTTGTTGTTTGTGGGGTAGATTGACGTCTAAGGGCAGCTCATACTTGCTTCTACCTTTTTGGCTTACTTTTCTCCAGGGCTTCAACACCACGGGCCATGTGTAGCCACCCTATTGGTAGTTCGGCTGCAGAGGGTGTAAGTAAATCTTTAACGAGTTCATACATATTTGATCCGGGTACAATCTTGTTTAAATACATAATTTCACCTTGTGGGGGACCAAGATATAATTTCGGGATGGTCTTTCATTTTATTAAGAATATCTTTAACTGCAAGTGCATCTTCAGGCAAGCTGTTTTTTATCAGTTCCAAATAAAACTTCATCATCCTCATCGGAGGATGGGGTAGGTGAGGGAGTGGGGGGGGGGACCACCAAGGATGGTAACGCAGGCTGTGTTGTTGACGTCGAAAGGGGTAGAGCGGGAGGGATGTCGGTGGAGCGGGCGTGCTGATATACAAGATAACGCTGGAGAGGTTGTTGACAAAGGTCGGATTTTGTTTGTGGGACTAACAAGCCATCGCTAAGTATCCTAGTGAGTTCATTATTGATGGATGAAACTGCAATTCCATAAGGCTTTGGTTTTTAAGCAAGAAGTGTAGTACCAATACGATCCACCACGTACTGGTGCGAGGACAGATAATAAAGGCGTAATAAATCCACCCTCCTGATTTAAAATGCGTTGTTTCCTGGCCAAGTTCAAATGACGATCTGCCAGTTGGAATATTGGATGCTTATATTTAACTATTTGCGTTTCTGTTGGGGTGTGAGGTTTACATTACCTTTTAACACATTCTGGCAACATTCGCATAATGAGTACACGATGTCTTTACCCCCAGGCTTGCAGTATAGTTTTTCGTCGTTTTGACGATGCTTTCAACAAGAGTTTTAACACCGGAGCGTTTTGCGCAAGCGAGCTGAGAGACCCATGTTGCTCTGTTCGATGTCGGCGTCAAAATAGTTACTAAATTTCATCTTCTTCCCGCTCGGTGTGTCACCACTTTCAGTCGATCTCTTCCGATTGCGATCCATTGCATAGAAACGTTGGCTCTGTATAGTAAAAGATGTGTCAGAAATAAAAGCAGTTATGAAAGGGTTCGTCATAAGAAGAACTAACGATAAAAACTAACCAATCGTAACCTGCCATCTCAATCACGAAGGGGTTAGTCATAAGATAATACGATAGTTCGCCGATTTGGTGGAAGATCTCTTTGCGACAGCCATTCACAACCATGTGTCGAGAACGAAATTTGTAAGTTGAAGACCACCCGGAGTACGAAATGGTTGAGTACGAAAGTGTCGGCGAAAACGCCACTACGAGTGAAGATGATTTACCGAGGAGAGTGAGGATGCGAGTGAAGATGAGACACCCCTGTGGCCCGAACCAGCTTGCCCAACTGTCCCGGACGAGGATAGACTATTAGGCATCACTCCCGAAGAGGAATCCATGGAGATAGAAGAAATTATGAGTGAAGACGAAGACATATTCCTTGCATCTGTATATGCAGAAGACCTCCACGTACCTCCAATGGATAGAACAATTCTATACCCACCGCTATCTCGCTCATTCTCGTTTAGGGAATCACCCCGTTCGCCACCACCACCACAACCCCCCAGCTCGAACTGAAGGTAACAAAAGATGCCGAAAGAGAGATGACGAAAAAAAAAAGAAAAAACCAAAATAAAGGTCCTTTTCAGGACCAAAAATTCCAACGAAAGAGAATCATTTGCCTGTTTTTTTTAAATAAAAAAACTTGTGTGTGTGTGTTGCAGCGAGCACAGTAGCGCAATTTTTTTAAATAAGTATTACCTGCAGCGAGCGCAGTAGCGCAATTTTTTTTAAATAAGTATTAGCTGCAGCGAGCACAGTAGCGCAATTTTTTTTTAAATAAGTATTAGCTGCAGCGCGTGCACTTATACGTAACAACTGCAGCGAGCGCAGTAGAGCAATTTAAAATAGAATAACAAGAGTAGGGTACGTCAATTTTGGAATCTTTTAAAAACGGAAACGCTACTTTTATGTCAAACCTTTCGATCTTTAATAAATTCAATCATTTGGAGGTCAAGTTTACAAATTGTTTCACATCTGGTTTACTTAGGCTAACACCAGAATAAAATGTGTTGTAAAAAGTATTGAACTGAATTAAAATAAAACAAAGTTCCCCAGCTCACCAATTTCGGTGACAACTCTTTAGTGTAAATCTCTCGTAATTCCTGATTGTTAGGGTTTACGAAGATAACAGAGGTACGTAATAATAAATTCGTACCGGCCGGCGCTAATGCAATCGTTACTAACTACAGCACATAAAAGCAATAATGAGCAAAGTAAAGGAGTCCACACAAGATATCGGTCCGAAAGCCATTTAATTCGATTATTTAGGGTTGGGGTTATCCCACCGTTAATTCAAGTTAAACCTTCAATAACTAATGTTAAAGCACTCTAAATTAATTGGGGCTAAAGGCAATAGGGAAGGGGGGCTCTTATATAAAGAGGCGCCCTTTCCACACTCTAACCCGAACTTAGTCTCTAAAGGAGGGAAGCTCCTTTAAAATTCGGCTAAGTCCGAGATCGTCGTTATTACTTAACTCTGAACAATGCTTGGGAATTCCAGCTCCTCGGGCTCAGTGGCTGGTAGCAATTGGTGTCCAAAAAGTCGGGGAGTGAGAGAGAAACTGCAGGACCCTGGGTTTTAAAGGGGCCTGCATCCTGCTCTTTTGTGTAGCAGACGATGTGCGATTGAATGCTGAGGCTGAGGGAGGAGCTGATTGGTTTAGGAGCCGGACCACTGATGTTGACTGAGTATCTGGATGGGCCACATGTGGCAGCAATCAAAGTGCATGAGGCTGGGGCCAAGTGCACCGAGTGTCGTCTGCTAAGCTAAAGCTATTCTGATAATAAATGGATGTTATAAGGCTGTTGCAGTTAACAAGTTAATGTTATATCGATAAGAAGTATCTGTTGTGTACCGTTTGGTACTGATACAGATTATTGATACCGATATTTATATCGGAAAGTGCTAATTCTTAAAATAATTACAACGCCCTTTCTAAAATAAGGTCGGCTACCCCTTACTTGGGGCAACGATCTATCTCCTTAAAGTTTTAATTTTAATTTAGTACTTTAATTAACTTATTCGGTAATATGATTCTACTTACTGGCGATTACTGGAGTAAACTACCCACTAAGATGCAAGGAAAAACGTCTCAGGTTGCTCTAAGAATTTCCTTAAGTTTATAACATATTTTAAGTTTTCCATGAGTAAAAGATCTTGCATAATCATCCTCAATTTTCAATACATATTCGGAATTCTATTTTACTATTGGGTGGAATGATTGTTAAGTGGGCCTAGTTGTTGGTCGATGAACCTATGGGTTAGAATTTGAGGATCTTTGAAGGGTTCTCATGCAAAACGGGAAAAAAAATTTCAGGATTTTTTTCGGGGGGGGGGGGTGAGTTCTAATACTGTATTATTTAGTACTTACTGTGTTGGTACATACATGTCAGACATTTTCATATACAACACTGTACAATTTCATAGTAATAATTCTGAAATTTCGAGTTTTTGACCTATGTGACAATATTGGTCAATAAAATTCCGACTGTTGTTTTCTTAACTAGGTGTCGTGTCTTAATTTTACCATGCGGCTCCTGTCTCTTAATTTTTTTATTGCACTGGGAGAATCAGGAGTATTAGCTTAGCGTTGCCTATCACTTACTGATCTGCTGATCACTTATTGATAGGCTACTCACTTATTGATGTACTTAATCCCTCATGGATTTGCCGATCACTTATTGATGCACATATCACTTATTGATCTACTTATCACTTATTGATAAACTTAATCCCTCATGGATTTGCCGATCACTTATTGATGCACCCATCGTTCATCAATCGTCCTTCTGTCTCTGAAACAGAAAAAAATTTCGGGTGTAGTCTGTTTTGACTACTCTTTCACTTCTATATACGCAATTATAACGATTCATGAATAATGCTCGTGGTATTTCAACCTTATCCCAAAATTACTTATTTCTGTTTACTTTCTGTTTTTTTTACGTCGCGAGTTCTACACGTTCTCTGATAGTCGGTTTTCGACTCGGTTTTGCTTTTGCTTCGCTTGGGAGATTGTGGGCGACGATTAGCTTGTGGCACCATCTCGTGATGTGAAGGCGAAAATTTTCGGCTCCTTAAGGGTACCTACCAGGAGTACATTGTCCCAGAGGGGAGTTGCCGTTGTTTGGCCACAACGGTTTTAGTGTTAATTGAGTCCGATAATTAAATCCTTACGCTACTTAAATAATTTTTGTCGGATTTTTCGGTGTTTCATCCACGAATTCATGAAAATAATTTTTCCGGTCCAAAATTAATTTTGATCGGTTATGTTTAAGGAGTAGCCGAATGGTTCCTCTAACTCCTTAGTGCTACGTAACGCGGGGGAGGAATGCAACAGGGGGTTGGGGTGAGAGGGTGGGAAAATTTTCTTTTCCCACTTCCTGGATTTTTGGCACGATTTTTCTCAGTTGGTTAAAGAAAATCGCCTGTGATGGATGCCCCCGCAACCCACCATGAACGGTGCACGAGGTGTGGCCCGTTTTACCTCATCCACCGGGTGGCGGACCGGATGTGTGAAATTTTCCACCGAGAGTTATGGGTAAGTGTTTCGATTGTTTTAGCTAATTTATCTGGTGTTTTTATTTAATTTCGGCTGATTTTGTTTAGTTTCCCTTCTGGACGGAGATGATCGAAAAGCTTTCTTTGTTCGAGTTGAATGGGAACAGTGTCTAGGCCTACTTGAAATTACGTCTAGTGATTTTAAGTTGATTTTCGTTACTTATTCGTTAAGCTTAATGTGCTAGTAATAATTAGATGAACGTGATGCTTATTTTTATGTAATTTCTACGGAATTTTCGATCGTTTTCGTCTTAAAAAGTTTTTGAGACGGCTGGAATCAGTGGGGGGGGGGGATTGAGGCTTAATGGCGCGTCGACAGCTTGGTCATTAGCGCCAACCTCAGTCACAGTGCAGTGGTCCGGGTTGCCACTGCACCACACATTACAGAGATATTTTTCAAACCCCCCAATCAGTGGCCGCGTGTCGTTGTGTGATCAGGGACAAGTTAACAAATGCAATTGCTAACGTTATTCACGGTTATGTGTTAATAATGGTTAACGGCTTGTTAAGCAAATCAATTTTTTTTTTTTATAATGGTATCTTGATTTTGGTTCCTTTATTGATTAAAGTGGAATGTGCGTTCCGTAATGGGACAACTTTCGTCGTGCAATGCTTAGCCTGAAAAAATCTTTCTAGAAAATTTGTTGTACTGTGGTTTGGACGCTTTTCCAGTACTAGTATTTGATTTTCTGATGTTGGCTATCGCCACTTTAAGCTTCTTTTTTTTTTGAAAGAGGAAATTCCTTTAATTTATTTTTGAAATCGAAATGGATTGGGTTATTTTCGTTGTTTTGTTTAATTTGAAGGCTCATGACGCAGTTTATCCGAGGGAGGAGGGGTGAGTTTTAGCTTAAAAAAAATTTTCTAGTCCTGAATTTGTTTGGCTTTGTAATTGCGGTTTCTAGGCTACTACTAGCGTAATTAATTTTCGGACTGTTTACATTCGGCTAATTTTACGTTATTTTAAACTTTGTTTTAAACTTTGTTTTAATTTATTTTCTAGCTTGCTCCTGGAAATCCCACTCCTCCTGTCGTCGTCGACCTGGTGACCGACGAGGAGTAAGAGGCGATGGAGGAGGGAAAGAGGACCGGATGCGGAGGAAGAGGCAATGGAGGAGGGAAGAGAACCGGAGGCGGAGGAAGTTGTGGAGGTAGCCGTGCCGGAGCCTGACATCCTGTTCCTACTGGAATTTAATCCGTGTTGGCAGCCTGGAGGTTGCTGTGGTCCATGTGCCCGAAGAGGCACCCCTCGTGGACCCTGAGCCACGTACAGAACTTCCGGAGGTACGCGTCACTTTTCTCCACTCTGGTCACCCATGGCGCCGGGATTAGGCTTATCACATTCCTTTAGCGTCGGCTAAGTTATTCCGAACGGCTCAATTTGTAAAAAAATTAATTAAATGTTTTGTTTGTAATTAGTTCATTCTTACTTTGTTTATTCAATTTTAGTGATGTTCCGGATTTTCGTTTGACGTGTCCGACAAAAATCCAAAACCGTGAATTTTTTATTCAGTACGGCTTTCCCCAGGTAACTCCGACTTTTAAGGATTTAGGTGACCATACTTAATATAGTGGCCGTGACTGATATAAACGGCTGTGATTGATATAGGCTATTGTGGCCAGAGCTCCTGGATGGCTTGCTGCTACATTAACGTGGTGACGGCGAGGGGTGGGGGAGCGTCTATGCTGGTTTGCCATTCTGTCTAAAACTTGGGCTAAAAGTTCTTGAGTTGGGGAGCGGTGACGGTAATTATCCCTAACGTTATCGTCGTAACGTAAATTTCTTGATGAATATTGTGGTGATCTACTTCTGGATTGGGACCTAAAATTTCTTCTTTCCCTATTTGGTGATTCGCTACGTGAACGATGTGGTGGGGGATCGTGAATAGGGCTGCTTGAAGTGTTGGCTTCCCTGCTATGCTTAGCTGCTGGCTGTTTATCAGCTGCCGTGCTACGCTGTTTAGCAGGTGCTTTTGGCACGCGAGTGCGTTGTCTGCTCTGCCGAATCGGATTTGCTGCTGGGCGGAAAGAGCATGTGCATCGGCAGTCTCCAGAACGGGGGGAACAGGTGGAATTTCACCGTGTTGGTAGGGCAAGACTGGGGCGGGTTGAACGACGGCTTGCGCGTTGGCCAGACGACGGGGTTTCACAATAGTTCTACCGCTAGACGAAAGCTTTAAGCCTTCCTATTTTTAGGAATCGTCTTTGTGCTTGTGCCAGCTGTAGTTGACTTTTTGTGACTAGGCATGGTTATTATGACCTGTGAATCAATCTAGTCTTAACTGGGGATTTTTTTTTCTTATTTAATCCGAAAAATCGCTCCTTTGCTCAATAGTAACTGTAACGTGCTGCCGTTTTCTTAATGACTAGGCGTGGGTATTGTTCGAATTATCACTTCGACACCATTGTAAATCTCTCGTAATATCTTCTATTGTAAGATCTTACGGAGACACAGTGGTACAATAATAATAATCGTACCGTCGGCAGAAATGCTAATAATCTAACAACAGCACATAAAGCAATAAAAGAGCAAAGTAAGGGACTCACACAAGTTCTACGATCCGAAAGCTATTTATTCAGTTATTTAGGGTTAGGGTTATCCCTCTCTTTAAATCAGTTAAACTTCGTAATATTAATTTAAAGCACTCCTAAAATAATCGGACCAAGGGGAAATAAGAGGAAGGGGCTCTTATAAGAGATGCGCCCTTTCTCAACTCTGAACCGGACTTAGGCTCTAAAGGAGAGAAGCTCCTTCAAAATTCGGCTAAGTCCGATCGTAAAAATGACTTAACTCAAAATAATTCGGCTGGGAATCCTGGGGCGGTCGGCTCAGAGACGGATGGCTTTAGGGTCCAAAATCGTTGGGTGAGAGAGAAAAAAGCCAGGGAGGTCGTTTATAAAGGGGGCCCGTATCCTGGTCTATTGTATTGCTGAAGATACGCAATTGGATGCTGCGATAGCAGGGAGAGCTGATTGGCTCTGGAGCCGGACCACTGATGTCTACTATAGAGTATCTGGATAGGGCCACATGTAGTAGCTATTAAAAGTGCATGAGGCAGAGGCCAAATGCACCGAGTGTCGTCTGATAATAATAAATGGACGTTGTAAGGCTGTTGCGGTTAATATTAAGGAGTATCGGTTGTGTAACGTTAGTTACCAATACCGATATTTTATATCGGAAAGTGCTAATTCTTAAAATAATATTACACTAGGAAAATAGCTTTACACAAAATGTCGACAAATGAAACAATGTATGGGACTTCATGAAAGAAAAGACAAAGAAAAAGAGTAATGCTGGCTGGACTGTGAGGTGTCACTGGTAATCCTGCTTATATGCGCTTATTTTAGTGAAACCAGTGACCAGATAGTCTGATCTAGAAGGAATTTGAATCTCCCACGGAAGGAATTTGGAACTACAGTAATTCCAATCCAAAATACTAAAACGTGGTTTGAGTTAAGCAGCGAATAATTCCTTTGAGTGCAAGTTTACATTCAGGGGCAAACTGTTTATAGCTGCTAACGACTTCCTCGGTATCTTTTTAACATACCATATTGTAGTCCAAATAACTAGTAGCTCGAACGGAAGACCAAGTTCGCCAACCCCACTATATTATTGAGGTTTTTTATCCATTACATTAATACATACAATTTCAACATTATCTATTGACCATAGCGGTTGCGCTTTCATGGAATCCAATACAAAATGACTCAAAAAATGAAGAATCTAACGATTGACGAATGAGTGTATGAAAAGGAAAAACAAGAAAAGCAAGCGCATCAGTTGCCGAAGCCAACGTTACCTATTCCCGTCGCAAGATGCCGAAGCGAAGCGGGCCGTAGCCTTCCTGGAACTGGCCCCGCTGATACCAATAGTAGGCAACTATTTTTTTTTTCTGCGTGGGGTTCGTCCCATTTCTGGCCCCATCAAGAGAACCTTAACTGAAGGTGCTGAAGAGAAACGGGCCCTAGCCTTCATTGAACTACTCTGTGGGGAACTGGACCCGTCGATGCCAATAGCAGCCCATTAGCTTTTTTTTGTCTGCGTGGGGCTTGTTCCATTTGTTGCCCCCATCAAGACCTTCCCTTACAGTTGACTATTGCTTATCCTGGCGAATCGCTGGCGGACTACGTTCTCAGTCCTTAGCTTGCTACCCTTCGCCAAGATCCCTATGATGCTCTTCCTGACGCACTGGCTTAGACAAATCCCATTCTGCCTTTGGTTTGTGCTGTGGTTTCCGTCCCTCTTCCAGCGGGCTCGCCGGACACAAAACTCATCATCTGACTGAAGTTGTTTTCAGTCAGCCTTTCAAGCGTCGTTGAATGGGTAAGCATAAAAAAAGAATCATAGCGGATGCTTCTGTTAAAAGCACTAACTTTTTTGTTTAGTGCTTTTAACAAAAGATTTTATCACTACGTTTTGGGGGTAAGAGCAAGGGAACGATTTTCATACAGTTTCATTTCCAGTATATACTTACTCCAAATTATCATTCTAACCTGTTACTAAATTTTCGTTATTTCCAAGTAAATAATTTTTTTCTGAAGAGTTGTTAACTTGCTTCATTGCATGATTTTTAATGATTTCGCGCCATAATCCTTAATTAGCTTCCAACCTCATTGCTGGCCAACAAATTTCCAAGCATTTAGATTCAAATTTGTTCTGTTTCTGGAAATATAACTCCAGAGTTATACCTAATGCCAGAATTCCCTTCACCACCCACTGCCGGGGGGGGGGGGCAGTTTCGGTAATTCCCAAACTATGCTATGTTCTCTCTAAGCCTACAGTATTATAATTATGTTTCGTAATTTTAATTATTTTCACTGTTACGTTTCCCTATTTTCCTTGAAAATAGCTGTTTTACCAACCGAAGTTGTCGTTATGTTAGCTGATTTATCTTCAGTACGTTCATTAAATTGTAATAATCCCCAGAACTTGCTTTTTGCCTGCGCATTCCAAAATGTCACAAAAATGTGTAAAATTTATTTTATTTATTTAAGAATTCAACCTGAATACAACCAGATGCACCTTAAGAACAGGAGCGTGCCTCTTCCATTTTCCCTGTTGGGATTTAAAAAAAAAAACTCCTGTAAGCAACGTATTGAGCCATACCTGTAAATATATTTTTTTCTTGTAAAAAAGTTAAAGTAATCTTTGGTGCTGTTTTAGGCGAAAACAAAGTTTATATTATGCTACTCTAACTCTCAAATTTGGAAGATCTTTCCATAGTTCTGAACACAACAATACAAACTCCCAAAACAAAAAGCACATAACGCAAAACCTCCCCATGAATGGCGAGTTACGACTGATAATTTAGTTTTTTACCGTCTGTGATAAAATTGTCATGTTCTACAACAAATCTTATTACATTTCAGGGACGGCGGTTTATTTCAACAGATGAATTCCACATTAAACCGAACGGTAACATGTATTTTTTGCATCTTTTTTGAAATGTGCGTCTTGGCTTGTCCCATCCCCATTCGACTGTTCCTCTCTCCCCAAACGTTCCCCTCAAACCCTTCTTGCTAAACTTTCCACTTACTCTGCTCCACGGTCCGTTGTCCATCGTTCCCTGACTAAGATATTCTGCCCTCACCATCATTTATCTAAGCACGCTGCCCCATGTATTGCCCCGAATTCTACAGTGCAGTGCAGGTGTGCACTTGAATACAACACTCAAAAAAGTTTTCAGCAACGTGCGTTCGTTCTGAGAGTTCAGCATCCTCAATTATTCATTCCTTGTGCTACCCCTTGCTCACCTGCTCCTCCAGTCACAGTCTTGTCATCTGCTCCTCCAGTCATCCCTCAGTGGTTCCAAGTCCTTCGCACGTTCGGTTACAACGCTCTGGTCGATACCTTGTTTCATCTCGTCACTCCTTCATTTGCAGATAGTGTAATAACTATGATGTTCAATGTGTGGGCTGAAACGGTTCGGAGCCACAAAACTAAGCTAAATACATTTGGTGAGGGATCAGAGTTCACTGATTGGGACTCTTTTATACAGCTTTCAGGACTGGTGCAGATTAGGATACCATGCAATGGCATACATAAATTTAAAAACATTCCAAATTCTACGCCGAGTTTGTCTCTTGTAAACTGCTTTGTACACGGGCAACCAGTGAGACACAGGGGAACTGGTGTACGTGTTACGCAATGCTACAATGGTAAGGACTGACCTGTTAAAACAAAACTTCAGCACAGAAAATCTGGAGATTGACAAACAAACCATGAAGTAGGGCCCCAACTGTTTGTACATTATACTGCACAGAGAATTTTGGATCAACAAGAAATGGAACTATTTTTGCAGCAACTGGTAAAAAAAAAAATCTTTGTCAAAAGATGTTCAAAATTTTAAGAGCCAAAATCAAAACCAAACTGGCTGAAGGTAAGGCAAATTAAGAAATGTTAATTGATGAACTTGAAGAATTAGCAAAGGAATTTGGAAATAGTGGTTCAACAAAAAGAATTACTGTTCATTTTATTTCCTGAAAAGGTATTCCAGTGTATTATTGATAAACGGTACATACAAATTAAATATTGAGAGTTTTCCATTATTTATTATTCTGTGTGTGCAAGGATGGCGAAGGTCGAGATAAGCCAGTTTGTTATTTCTTTGTACAGTGTGAAACTGAAGAAAAGCAGCACAAAGCATTAAAAAAAAATTGTTGCACTCAATCCTGAGGCTAAAAAATTTTAGATTATTGTGGTTGATAAAGACCAAAAGCAGATCAATGTTTTAAACTTTTGCCCGAAGCAATGATACTTTTGTGCGCGTGGCATGTGATGAAATATTTAAAATATAAATTTAGTTCATTCGATTTGCCTCTAAAAAGGCAAGGAGAGAAATAATGACAACTATCGACGCTAAGGTACATTCAATGTCTGAAGAAGATTACGAATATTTTAATAAATTCTTAAAGAGTTGCTTAGTGCGATTTACAGCAATATTTTGCAGACAACTGAACTTCTGCAAAGATGTGTAGTGTTTTGAAATAATTTACCAACCCTTGGTAACAACACAAATGATCTTGTAGAAAGCCGTAACCAAAATTTTAAAAGCTTTTATCAAGGCTGGTTATCATTTACAAGACTCACTTAAAGGTCTTTTAGAATACGTTTCTAAAGTTGAACTTGCCTGTTCGCAGTATGTGTTTCGAGCCCTTAAAACCTACGTTAACACAGGTATAAGCATGATTACTGTGCAATATGTATAGCCCCGAGGCGACATGTTTGATTTTTTGGCAACTAGACAAACGTTAGTAATTTTGAGATTATGGGTAATGACACTGTGAAAGTTACCAAAATGGTAACCTCTAAAAGATCATGGTTTATCCGAGTCACTTGATAAGTGTTCTTGTAGTTTCAGCTGCCAGTATAGGTTGCCGTGTTAACACTAAGTTTTTTTTTTTTTTTGGACAATGTGGTTCCAGAACGCTGGAGGAAATCTACCTTTGTGCCGTCTGAAACTATTCATACTACACTTCATTAGTTAGTGCTGACATTGCATCAGATGCAACTTCGCTACGGCCATTAACTTCTGCTTAAAGTTCAAGAAGGCCTCGATGATAAACAAAATTGCATCTTTACTTCCAATTTTTGGCACGAGAGACTTTCATGAAAAACTGTCACAATTAGAATTCTACCTGGCAATGCCATAATTACCACTGACGATTTTAGCTCACCTGCATGTGACTGAAATCAGTGCACGACAAGTTACCATGTAATCTGTTGCATCAACAACCACAGACAACTATAGTACGCAGTTTCATACTTTTGCTTCTGAAGCGATTGACTGTTCTCTGAAGTAGAGGCTATGGCAGAAGATGATGCTGTTGATTTGGTTTTCACCGCCCCAGTGTGTTATACCAAATCCTGCGATACGGTTTTAACAGAAAATAGAAATAAAGTTGTTGATGTACGTGAGCAAATACCACTTTTAGTTAGTACTGACATTAGTGTGGCTCAAGAAAGTCCTTTAAAATTATTAAGGTCCACATGGTCCACAAAATATTCCGTACATTTTGGAATAAGCCTTCAACTAAGTCAGTTTAAAAAGATAGCTACACAAAACAAAGACCAGCAAGCAGCAATATTTTCATCAGATGTACAGTATTGTCCACCAAAAGAAATTTTACTGATAGCAGGGCTATGAATGAATTACACCTGCCACAGGAAAAATCGGACAAGTCAGGAATGGACTTAAAACAAACTGTTTTGGAAGATTAAGGTCAATGGCTTAGTGCAAATATTATTATACTACAGTATATGCACAAAGCGCATAAATAAATAATATCGACGTATTAGTGGTTTCAGGAAACTTATTTAGGTCCCCAACTTAGATTTACAGTAACTGGCACTGAACCAATGATACAAATATTGCATTCTAAAAGCTATCAACATTTGAGAGTTTCGAAAATTAACTGTTTGCCAGGAACTGTAAATGTATCAGATTCCATGAACCACCCAGCCCCTGTTGATTGATGCTCGCTTCAGGTGCCACTTAATAAATTAATGATCAACTCAATACAAGTACAGGAGCAGAATGGGGGAAATGACTGGACTATTTGCTATTGCAGCTAATGCATTTTCTTTGGCTGCTGGACTATATGTAACGTAAATAAATTATATTCAAAGCCAAATGAGGTGTCCTTTAACAGGACAACACATTTTTCTTGCAGTAGTAGCAGTTAGTCATCGACTAACACTGTACTGCATTTGTCGTCAGCCATTTTTTAACTCTGTTAAGGTTGGCAGAAACAATTATTATAGCCGCTTTTCAGATCTTGTCAGTTGTTCAGAATGTACTGGCTGGTTCCATTTTCACTGTATGGGCATTCCTCCTAAGTCTGAATTGTTGAAAGAAATTTGCATT
This sequence comes from Lithobius niger, assembly GCA_023313725.1. Classification (NCBI taxonomy): domain Eukaryota; kingdom Metazoa; phylum Arthropoda; class Chilopoda; order Lithobiomorpha; family Lithobiidae; genus Lithobius; species Lithobius niger. Next base: position 3,149 of record JAHWFP010131743.1, on the reverse strand, counting down.
TGTAAAGCTTGTAGTGCTAACACATAGGTTATGTGGTACACACTTCTTTCCACATAGTGTGATTTAAACCTTCGTGTGGCCCAGCAGTGTGCATTTATGTATTAATACTGGTTTCTACTCAGTGTTATGTAAATCTGCATCAACTCTTATAATTTTTCGATAAGGCTATTATAATATGCACCACATTAATGGAGGCTAACCCTTTTCTTTGTGTAGTTGTGTAGCCTACTGCCATTTTAAATGAATTCAAAAGCAGGCATACAATTTCTCAACAAACAGCTGAAATGTCAACAATTGCCCGAGGATTTAAGGAAGGGCTACAAGTTGTTGGATCCTGGGATCACTAGTGCTACAGACGGTTTGTGATGGTTTGGAAAAGCTGTGCATCTCTGCTTCAGACACTAGTGAACGACATATCGACAGGTGGGAGTCTCGTTCATCTGGAGATGATGCAGATGTAAAGAGGCTCGACGAGTGGCTCTGCGCAAGAATCATTCCCTGTACTAGATAAACTAATGTCAATAAGTTCAGGAATCATCGCTGATGAAAGTATTAAGTGCTATGATGCCAACACAGTGGTAACTACACTGATGAAAGCAGTAGTTGGAAAAATCATTAGCTGTTGCAAACAATTTGATACCATTCCATGATACTATAGTACCTGTAGCCCCTCTACTCTAACGTACAGTACATCATTCTCTCCGAAATCTTAAGATGAGTTAAAATCATACCTACAGTATGAACTAGCACCATTCCCCCGAGTTTGTTCGACGAGAAGATATGCGAAAAGGTAGTAAGTCATCCCTATATGCCATTTTTTTAAACCAAGAAAGGAAGCCTCAATTCCCAGTAATTGCACATGTTGCAGATGGGGGTTTCCTGTTGCACCGTGCTGTTTGGAGTAAAAACAGCACACACGGCATGCTCTGAACTATGTTGTTATATTCGAAGTAAATACAATCAGAAATCAGTGATTGTTTTTGATGGGTATCGTTACAGTGCTAAAAACACCTAAATTACACGACGTACATGTCGCTCAGCAACGAATGTAACAAATGTAATATTTGATGAAGCGATGACTGTAGCAACGGCTCAGGAAAGGCTCCTTGCTAATAAGTAAAACACGTCACGTTTCATTTCGATGTTAAAGAGTAGATCAGAAGAACAAGGCTTCATTACCAAGGACGCAGTTGATAACCTAATAGCTTCTTCGGCGCTTGACGTACCACAATCAAGGGAACCTGTTAACTATATAGTAGGGGACGATGTTGACCTACTCGTCTTAACTTGTGTCTTTAGTATCTCCAGACCACGGAGAATTGTTCTTTAAACCAGGCAGATGCCCGGTCAAAAGAAAATTGTATTCCTCTTTGAGTCTACAACCTTATGAATGTCTCAAGGAATCCTTATTGTTTTTACCCACAATTACAGGCTGCGATACCATGTCTGCCTTGTTACGAAAAGGGAAGGTATCCATTGCCAAAAACGAGCTTAGAAAGATTGCAACGACCTTCAACGACGGTGATGCCTCCCACGATGGCATTGCCACAGCATGAAATTTGATGCTTGTCGCACTTAAGACAGTGAATTCACTGAATTGACACCGACAAATGTTCATTCAAAAATTCATTCCATGGCATGCCAGACAAATGTTGCTAAAGGTAGACAGGTGCCACCAACTGAAGCTGCTGCTCAGCAACGTAGTTTCCGTGCTATCGTTAAATTCAAGCGTGGATGGGAAATGAGAAGCCTGTGCTTTGGGGATGGGTTGGTGCCTGTGCCAGAGAATCTTATAAAGTTGCTATTCTGTAGTAGTATGACAGGTTGCAGATCAAAATGCCCTTGTCGAAAGGCGGGGTTGAAGTGTTCAAATATTTGGAGTGCAAGCGAGTATCCTGCCTAAAGTCTAGCCTGACTGATAAAATACAGGAACATTTCTTAGACGTCATGATTAACGTAGATGAAGATTAGCCCAGAGTTGAATCTTAATGGAGTGAAGAGGATTCAGATTAAGATGTGGACAATGCTGCATGGGACTTCCCTGAAGGTGCCAGCATGGAACTGGCTGAAGCAGTTGTTTAAACATTTACATCAACTCTCATCATTATATGAGGACGAAAAGGAGTCCTGGAGTGCAGCGTGAAAAAAGGACGTGACACACCATAGTGGTTTGGAAATGAGTACCGCACTATGATTTTTTTAGGCATTTATTCACTGAATCATTTCCTAAATAATTTAAAAAGCAAATACACCTTTTTTGTGTACATTGCTGTGCTTTACAATTTCTAACCTAACATTTTCACGCCTGAGCAGCCATTACAGTGACTATATAAAAAAAAAACAGATTGTTGTTGCCATGTTGGCTAAATCATTGGACCAATGAAAAATATTATGAACTTTTTTTTGTAGAAAATTTTATGCTCAACATTTGTGGGCAGCACATATTTTTACACCCAGCCAACTGTTACCGAAATACACTGAAAAAACAGATGGGGGGGGGGGGGGAATTGAGGCTTAATGGCGCGTCGACAACTTGGTCATTAGCGCCAACCTCAGTCACAGTGCAGTGGTCCGGGTTGCCACTGCAAAAAAAAAAAAAAAACCAGATGTCAGGAGCCATATTTTCAAGATGGCAGCATTAGCACAACACAGACAGCTGAGGACTTTTAGTATGTTGAACCCGAGACCATTACGAACATCTGTACCAAAAGTTATTCCACGATTCCACCTAAATTTTGTGTAATTTGGCTTGACTACTAGGGCTCGAGATCCATGTCAAAAGCCCCACCCCAGTACAATAATAGTCATACACTAATATCCACCAAATGAAAACTATAAGGAAGCTTGGAAACGGCAGTGGTTCACCCATGTTCAAATATCCACCAAGAACTAGTAAGGTGGAAGAGAAAAATATAAATGCTAGAGAATCAATAAGGACAAATGTTTAAACAAATACAGAAATGGTAAAGAAAGTTGATATCTAGGGATCAGTGATGCACATAAAGAGCCACACTACAAAATAATCCAATAATTAACTGGTGTAAGAGAACTAGTGGGTCAAGATTAACATTTTTGTCATTCGCAAGCTTTCTTTATTCTATCTTTTTCTCATTAAATCCAACGTTGCCCTTTTTTGTTTTAATTTGCTG
>JAHWFP010131734.1:0-14323 GCA_023313725.1 Lithobius niger | reverse complement strand
AGCATAGGTATTCTAGGAATAAAAACATATGTTCTATCCAGGGCAGAGGAATGGAAAATCTATTTTTTTGTGTCCTCTTAAACAAAGTTTTGCAAATCGAGCCTGCCCCGTTGTAACCAGGTTAGGCCGTGAAAAAAAAAATAATCATCTCAACTTTGAAGGGAAACTGTGCGTCGAAAAACACAATTTTCGGCCAAAATATTGAAATGAGAAAAGCTGAAATTCACTACATGACGTGTTATCCATCTATTTCTGTAAAAAAAAAGTTGTTACCGACGTCTATAATTTTGTAAAAAGCACTTTAGTTGAGTGTAGACTCACAAAAAACTGTAAAAATGTCGTTCTCGTTCTTTTTTCCGTAAGTTAGAAAGCAGAAAATAGGTCCTTATTTGATCAGCGGTAGCGATCGAACCATTTGACTGAGTGCCGCCATCTTGGATTCGTTGGAAAGCTGGAATTCCCCTCAATCCAGGCCTCTCAACATATTTTCTCGACGGCCATTTGGCATTAGCCAATCAGGCGGATTGTAGTTTCTGGCTGTTTCATACTAACTTTCCAAAGCATTTGAAGATCGCGTTCTATCATTGGCCGGTTGGCACCACGTGACCGATTTGGCGCACTCTCATTGGCTGATGCATTATTTCAGCATGGCCGCTGCCGCTTGTGTTTTAGTTCATCGTTGAAAATCACAAGAAAGATAATGTTTCACAGCATTAAAAAATTAAAACAGCAGCCACGACGCAAAACTAAAATGGAAAAGGAGCCTATAAACCTTCACACTATTGCCGATCAGGTGGGAACAACGATTTTTAGCCCGTCAACGCCGACTTTCGAACATGTTTTGTCAACACAGAGATTTTCAATTTTAGTTCATTACCGCCCGTAATTAAAATAAAAAAATATTTGAAACCATTAAAGCCATTTACTTGATTTTTTCTTTGCACCTTAATGATATCTGTTGCGTGCGTGTAGTAAGTTTGAAATAATTGTGTCCAATAGTTTTCGCAAAAATAAATATTTCGTTAGTGCCTCACTCCATTGGTGACGGAAAAAATACGATCTCACTCCATCAGCGACGACAATTTTTTTTAACTCACTTCTTAAAACGTTAAGGAATATTTAACGTTTTATTTAATAAACAGAGCGAGTTTTTATACAACCTAGTACGCGAGTCATTTTAGCCATTAGTGTCGTTTACAAAAACGCATTATTTCGTTTATTAGCCCATGGGCTTCTTTGCGGGGATTTACGGTATGCAAGCACGCGCTTCGTTCAAATTGGCGTCGGACAGCGCAGCGTGATGTAACTAGTAATATCACCACGAAGCCTCAGCTGGTGATGTCACCTGAAGAAGACGGGAGAAATTTCAACACAAACATTTTTCCAAAGCTGTCGAAAATTTGTGAAATTTGTGGACTGGTTTTTCGCTACTTTGAGAGGTGCGTAAAGTATTTAGTCTGCTGCAGAATGTGAATCGATTGACTCTCAATGCAAACGCAGCCATTAAGCTATATTTTGAAGAATATCCAGTGGATGTTATCATTCCAAACAGAACTTCTAAATCACTTGACCACTCTAAAGCAAGTTCTAGCACAAACTTTAAGGCTAGGTCGAAGTCTAAACAGAAGTATAGCTACAAGAAACGCGTAAGAAATTTAACGCGATAGTGAAGATGCCCAGGATGTTGTCGCCGAAAATTCAGAGTTTGGTTCCGGGTCTGATAGCGATTCAGACAACGACGTTCTTGTGCTAAAAAATAATACTCTTGGACTGAGTCAGGCTGCGGACCAGATTTCAAATCTCCTACAAACCAACAAAATAGTAGTAGTAGTTAATTCTATGAAAATCCATAAATAGAAAATGCCAGTCCGTCTAAATGGTGTCAAGTTAGAAATGGAACTTGATTCCGGGGCAGACGCATCCATTATCCCTATTGAGTGGCATCAAAAATATTTTGCGGACTGTCCTTTAAAACTCAGTCCGTACTCTATACACTCATACACTGACGGAATTGAAAACACGATTTACACTGTTAAGTCTGAAGTTAAAAGTCAAATTGAACACTTGGATGCTTTAGTTTCAAAATTATATAAACCTGCATTAATGGGAAAGGATTGGCTTTCTATTTTTAGGGTTGACTACCATCCATTTTACGACCTACAAACGAAAGTGAAACCTACGAAAAGTGTAAAGAAAATTAAAACTAGCATTACACCAGTTGACACCTCCGAAATAGTAAAGGGTTTCCCTGAAGGCATGGGTAAGTTTACGAATTTTAAAGGAAAAATTCATTTAAAACCTGATGCAAAGCCTGTGTACTGTCGTGCAAGACCAGTTCCGTTAGTACTCAAAGAAAAGGTTAACCAAGAAATTTGTAAATTGGTTGGCCTTGGAATTCTAGAGCCTGTGGAAACATCTCAGTGGTCTACGCCCATAGTCATAGTTCATAAACCGGATGGCCAAATCCGGGTGATAGGTGATTATAAGACCACCGTGAACCCCCAACTGGAAGTGTACCACTATCCGGTTCCCACGGCCGCAGAATTATTTAGTGACTTAGCAGGCAGTGACACTTTTTCCCTTAACGGTCTTAAGGATGCATTTCTGCAAATTGAACTCGACAAAGAGTCACAAGTAGCTTTAACAATAAATACACCCCTGGGCCTGGCGTTCAGCTCTAGAATTTTCCAGAGGGTAATGACTCACGTCACCAGTAAACTCCGCAAATATCTCCCGTTTTACGATGACATCCTCGTGAGCGGGAAGGGGGTTGCACATGACGAATCTTTAAACAAACTGTTAAATGCTTTACAAGATGCAGGAGCCAATCTTAAGATCGAGAAGTGCAAACTGTCGCGGCCTGAATTAAAATATTTAGGCCACATGATAAATGCAGAGGGCCTGCGTACACTCCCTGAGGTTATCGAAGCAGTCACAAACGCTCCTAACCCAACATGTATTCAAGAGCTACAGAGCTTTTTGGGTATTGTAAACCATTACTCAAAATATCTACCAAATCTCGCTCATATTCTGTCACCAGTAACACGTTTATTAGCCCAAGTGTGAAGTGGGTTTGGGGGGCAGAATGTGACCGAGCCGTAAGTAAAGTAAAAGAATTATTTCTTAAATCTAAAGTTCCGGTTCATTACGATCCGAAATTAAAGCTCAAACTCTAATGAAGACGGTATTTAAAGCCGAGTGATAGACCAGGATTGTAGAGCCTTTGAGTTTGTCGATGTTGAACAAGTCTCTGAAGAAGTTTAGAAGGGTGGGAAGAGGTGGGTTGATAGGATTAGCTTGTTTTGTGATACACCAACGAATCCATTTAGACCAGTGGCTGTCGTACATCCGGTTAGTGGAATCCCTGGTTGCCTTAGAGGCGATGCGTTCGTCCTCTTCTCGATGAATTCCAGCCTTTTTGAGGAGTTTGATGATAGTAGCCACCCGTGTAGATTGAGGTTTGGCACATTCGGGTGTAGTTTTGTTCCTTTCTGTTGGGACAGAAGATCTGGTTGAGGAGGTAGACATCTTGGAGTGTCGACTAGAAGGTCTAGAAGGAGCGGGAACCACGCTGCTGATGGCCAAAGGGGGGCTACCAGCAGGAACAAGCTTTGACTTTCCTGGATTTTTTGAAGAACTTGTGGAAGGAGCTTGAAGGGCGGGAAGAGGTAGGCGTATAGGTTGTGCCACGGGAACGTCAGGGCGTCTACTGCTACTGCTGTTTCGTCCGGAATAAGGCTTATGTAATGGGGAAGTCTAGCATTGTGCCTCGTGGCAAACAGGTCTATTATCGGGGTTCCCCAAATGGTGAAGAGATTCGCAAATGGATCTCTTGAGGCACCATTCGCCCTTCGGTGGTTTCTGTACCAGGGGAGTCGGCAATCACATTCCTGTTGCCTGGGATGTGGAGAGGAAGGAGTGTGATGTTGTGCGGTATGCAGAGGTTGAAAATTTCTGACGTTAAGCTGTGGAGAGATCTGTATTTTGTTCCACCTTCTTTCCTTATGTAGGTTAAGGCCGTCGTGTTGTCGGACTGGACTTGTATTGTCTTGTTTCTGATCTTTGGGAGGAAATGTTGTAGGGCGAGTAGGATCGCTTGAAGTTCGAGGTAGTTGATGTGGTCCATGCAGGTTGGAGTCCAAAGGCCTGAGACTTCCTGTGTGCCAAGATGGGCACCCCAGCCGGTTCTCGAAGCGTCTGTGAAGATGAGTAGCTCAGGTTGGGGCTCGTGAATAGGCTGCGTCTTCGTGAGGTTGGTAACATCTGACCACCAAAGGAGGGAGTCTAGAGGAAAATCGGGACTGAAAGGGATTTGTTTGTCCGGGAGGTCCTGATTGATTGCCTGGTTGGTTGCCTGGTACCATCCATCGGCCGTAGGGGACGAGGTTAGCCATTGCGTCCATATTTCCGATGAGGATGAGTTTAGCTCCCGGGGAGAAAACTGATCTTTCGGTGGCGAGCGTGAAGAAGAAGGTCTTCTATTCGTTCTGGGGAGGGGGCAATTCTTGCTTTGTGGAGGTCGAAAAAAGCTCCTACGAAAGTGAAGACTTGTGCCGGTGTTAGGCGAGATTTTGAGTAGTTCACCTCGAAGCCCAGTTGGTTCAGCAGGGAGATGGTCTTGTCTCTGTTTCGTTCCAGTGTGAGAGAATCCAGATCGTTGAGGGCCCAGTCGTCCAGATAGGCGTTGGCCTGAATTTCGTTCTGGTGTAGGTGTGCCAATATTGGTTTGAGAAAATTTTGGGGGCTGCATTCAGGCCGAAGGGAAGACAGCGGAATTCGTAAACCCTTTGGTTGTAGATGAACCGAAAGAGGTGCGTGATGGCTGGGTGGAGCGGGACATGGAGGTAAGCATCTTCCAGGTCGATCGTGATTGTCCAGTCGTTTTGTTTGAACGAAAGACGGATGGATTCGACCGTTTCCAATTTGAAATGACTGTTTCGGATGTATCTGTTGAAGGGTTTCATGTTGAATATCAGACGGGAGCCTCCTGACTTCTTTGGTCGGGTGAAGATCGAGCTGTAAAAGCCTGGGCTTGGCTTGCGGCATTCCCTTATAGCGTCTTTCCGCAGGAGTTCTGAGACTTCGAACGAAAGAAGCGGTGTTGTTGGTGGTGAAAATTCCCATGGCGGAGTTGGAAGGAGTGGTGGTTTCGACAGGAATACCGGACGAAAGCCGTGTTTGATGATGAAAAGGACTTCCGTGTTCGATGATAGTTGTAGCCAAGCCGGCAGAAAATGGCGTAATCTTGCACCGACTGGAAGGCAGGATGGGCGAGAAGCGTCATTGTTGATTTTTACGAAAGCCACTTCTGCCCCCCTGGTGACGAGTGGCGGCTCACTTTCTGCTGGTTGCGTTGGCCGGAGCGGGAGCGAGGCTGGTCCATCCGAAAGGGCTTCATGTTTCTCGGTTGAAAGCGGGAATCGTTGGGACGGAAAAGGTTGAGAAGAGGCTGGTGTCTTGTTCCAATCGTCCGGAGAAGGACGGGGATTGGGAAGTATGTTCTTCTGAAAGGGACGAGAGGTCAAGGAGCCTTGTTTCAGCGGCTTAGGCTTCTTAGAGATGTCAAGGTGTGGGGCGAGAGTCGGGATAAGACCCCGAAAAAGCGTGTCCGATTCGCGGATCGGCAGGTTGCGGAGCCGGTGCATCGTGGAGACGTTCAGGTTGTTGGCGGACGAAAGAGCGATGTCTCGGAGGAAGAGCGTGTTGTTGAAGAGGGTCCTGGTAGCCCAGTTGATTGAGTGGTAAGTGGCGAAACTCGCCTTTTGAAAGAGATGTGTTATCAGGGACGAAAGATTGCGTATTTCCTCAAGACTTGCGTCCGATGATAGCTTCTCGCACAAGGCATTGACCGCCGTATTGAGGACGTCAGCTTGTGAGGCAGCACGAAGGTTCAGACGAAGGCACTTGTCATTTTCGTAGAGGACGAAAATTGGGACGTCAGCTTTCCTAGGGATTGACAGAGCGGTGCCGAAGTCCATCTTTACTTCGCTGCCTAAGAATTCGCATTCTGGGTAAGTTGCGAAGTTGTAGGGGTTCATAGCGCCATCTCCCAGCGAGCGAAAGAAGCTGCTTTCACGGCCCGGGCGAGGTAGTGGTGGTTCCTTGTCGAGTACGAGGGGGTCGCCTTTGCCTAGCAGGGAGCCTTCATTCCGAAGTAGGCAGGTTAACAGCGTGGTGGATTGCCCTAGAAGTTTGCGGGGTTTGGTGTCTGTCTCTGAGGGCAAAGCCGAACCCCGTTTTCAGCCCACGGTTAATCACGGGAGCGTCGGGCGACTGCGGGGGCTTGAAGAGAAAGCAGTCGGGCACGGTTTCTTCAACAGTTTTCAGAAGCGAAGCCAGCGGGAGAGACTGATCGTCAGCGGCATCATCCAGGAAGTGGACGAAAGCGGGACGACAGGCGGCGACACTCCGGCAGTAGCCGATGGGTCGGCTGCAGGCGATTTTTCCGGACGAGAGGGCGTGATCGACTTTCGCTTCTTATGTGTGTCAGTGGGGTCCGTAGAGCCTCGTTTGCGAGAGCCGTGGCTGGAGATCGGAGCGATCCATTCTTGCGTCCGGGCATGTCGGGCGGAGGAAGTGCAAGAAGGGGGCGGCATGGGATTGTCTTGCATCTTTCGGACTGTGTCTTGAACGATGTCACGAACTTCGCTATGGGAGACGCTTCGGCCTTTCCTGGAAGAATTGGACGACAGGTCCAAAGGAGAGTTGCGGGCTGGCGAGCGGGAAGCTGCCGTGGATTGAAGAAGAGTTTTCTTGGCTTCACGGTAGACGACTTTCGCCCGTTGAAAGTCAGCTTGCAGGGCTGAAAGATCCATTGGTTCGGCTGGTGGGGTGCGCTGGCCGGGTTGCAAGGGAGAGTCAGAGAAGACAACACTTGTAGGCGGCGGTTGGATGAAGGAGGCAGTAGGGATCGGGCCGGCGGCGAGGTCGAGGGCGGAGATCCAGCGGTTGCCGAGGGTGAAAGTAGAGGCTTGCGGAACAAGGAGAGCATGAGAGGGAGCGGCGGCCATCATCGGGTAGAATCCAATTTTCCGTGCGAAAGATGGGGGAACAGCGGCGCGAGGCGGCGCGGAGACACCCCTGGAGGAAAATGAATGCCGATAGTGTGCGTGCTGTCGCTTTTATAAGGGAGTACTGCCACGCACATGCGCAGTAGGGACATGCAAGCAGGCGCCTACGCACCGGAAGAAACCTCCAGGGGGACATCACATTCGAGGAATGTAATGCTAAATTATCAGGTTAAGACGTTTTGGCAACAAAGAAACCTTTATTTGGCCTTCAAATAAAATAGCTAAAATAAAAGCATTTACAGTATTTGGATTTCAAATAAAAACTCAAAAGGAACGTATCCATGCCTGAAACGAAGTTGATCCCGATCAACGCATTCAGTTCTGTGAAGATTTCAAATAAAAATAAAAATAAAAATAAAGAAAAAGCGCATGTGGAACCCTGTCCGGGAGGGGGGGGGGGGATTTTGCCACGTTTCCCCCATCCCATTGCCGGGCCAGATAGGGTAACCTCTAGAAGGCTGACGTTTGACATTTTGTGTCAAACCAGTTTTAACGTAAATTAAGTCCATCATTAAGGTTTAGAGACAAAGAACAAAGGTGCTCGAACTGTCCTCCTCCAGCAATGATACACTCACCACATCTGCTTTCCACATCTAAGCATATTCTCCTGCATAAGTCAGGAGTAAATGTCTCAAATGTAGCAATAATGAGAACCTGTAGTGTTGCAATATCCTGGGCTGGTTGGATGTACACCAAATCCCGTACTATTCCCCACACACGAAAATCCATAGGCGTCAGATAGCACGAACCCGCGAGCCATTCCATCGCACTTCTCCATTCAGCTGTTGGGAAACTGATCATCAAGAAGGTCTCGCACCTGTGTTGCATAGTGCGATGATGCACCATCTTGTTGGAAAATAATATCTGTGGGACACGTTTCCCGTACAGCTGGCAGAATGCTGTCTTATAGCAGCTGACGATATACTGCACCATTGATTATTCCATCAAGGAAGAATGGTCCAATGACCCCCAGCCCATATACCTCCCCAAACATTGATGCCAGGTGACGGCGTGAATGCTGCCGTAGTGATGTGTGGGTCGTCATCACTGTAAAGTATGCAGTTGTGACGATTAACTCTGCCATTCAGATGATACTTGGCTTTCTTGGAGTATAATATCTGTTCCACGTTCTGTGGATCATCTGCAAGGAAATCATCGCAGAACTGAATGCGTCGATAGGGATCATCTTCATTTAAGGCGTGGATACGTTCCTTTTGCGTTTTTATTTGAAATCCAAATATTGTAAATGCTTTTAGTTTAGCTATTTTATTTGAAGGCCAAATAAATGATTTTTTGTTTCTTTTTATCTGAAATTTAAAAAATAACGCACATATTGTTTGTTTTGGTTCCTCCACCCCCCACCAACCAGGGTTGCCACATGCGTTTTTTTCTTGTGTTTTTTTTCTTTGGAATCCAAATACCGTAAAAGCCTTTAGTTTAGCTATTTTGCTTGATAACCAAATAATTTTTTTTCTTTTTTACTTGAAATCTAATTAAGGGCTTTTATTGTTTGTTTTGGTCCCCCAACCCCCACCAACCAGGGTTGTCATATGCTTTTGTTACCTTTTGCATTTTTCTTGAAATGCAAATAAAAACTTTCTTTCCTGAGGTCAGGAATAAGGGTTATAGCGACGGGGAATGGTTGTTGGACCTGGAAAAATTCGATGTTTAACGGTTTTTTTTTAACACCCTGTACATTAGAATTTTGTAACCATTAAGACTTGTGAAACTTTATTGATATAGGCTATGGTCTGCGATTTGTGTAGCAGTCCTGGCTCTGCCCGTTCTATGCTTTGGCCCGCCTGGTGTATGCTTGAAGAGACGGGGAAGATGTGATGGGGTTTCTGTGACATCCTGCCTTACTCATCGGAGCTGCTGACCTTGGCGTCCAGCTCCTTTTGAGAGAGCTGAGAGACAAGGCAGACGAAGGCTGTAGCAGAGTGAGCTCCTTGATGTCAAATTCTTGGATTAAACTCGTGAAAACCTAACAGTTGCGGCTTGTTATGCCTCTTCCTCCAGGGTTGGGAATTACAACTGTACGAAAACCGTAGAATATTTAGGAACCGATCGAGAAAATAGGATGTTAATTACTTCTGCTGTAAAAACCATTATTGGAATTACTTTGAAACTCTTCATTAATGCTCGTATACTGTTTAAAACTCATTTTCGCATACTTTCAAAATGAAGATATCACTAATACCTTGGAAATTTTCGACAGAAGAAGCAGGCACTCACAAGATTTTGGCACTTATTCTATGTCATTACTGGTTTTTTGAACTTAGCAAACATTGTAGCCTCTGGTATTTCCAATGCTCTGGTCTTGCTGGTCTAGTTCATTCGTTTTCAACTACTTGCACTGGGGCAGGGAATCAAGGTCTCTGCTTATTAGGTTTTCAACTACTTGCACTGGGGCAGGGAATCAAGGTCTCTGCTTATTAGGTGTACAACATTTGGGTTCAATGGTCCCTGGATGTTCATCAATGGGACAGAAAGTCCCCTGTGGTGCTGGATGGTGATTGAGTCTAGGCACCTCAGGAGGGTGTCTCACGGTGTTTGAGCCGACGAGTATTTCTATCTTTTCCTATGTTCAGTGCCCATGCAATGGAATACAAATCCATTGTCTTCCACGTCATTTCTGGTGTTACTCACGCGTTGGCCAACTTTCATTCGCACTCCTTTCCTCGTTTCACCAATGTAAACAACACTGCATCCATTGCATGAGAAGGAGTATATCGGTCCCATGCAATGGATGCAGGGCCGTTTACATTGGTGAAACGTGGAAAGGAGTGTGAACGAGAATTGGCCAAGACAGGAGTAACACCAGAAATGAAGTAGAAGACAAGAGCATTGCACGAGCATGAAAGAGGATGGAAGAAGACAGAAACACGCGTCACCGCGACAGTCACCCACCTTAGGTGCCTAGAATCAATTACCATTCAGCACCACAGGAGACGTTCTGTCCCACTGATTCCCTGCTCCAGGCCATGTGGTTGAAACCTAACGGACAAGACATGCAAGAACGAAACATTGGAAATACCAGACGCCACTATGTTTGCCAAGTTAAAAAAGCCAGTATGTCATAGAAGAGCCAAAATCTTAGGTGTGCCGAATGAAAACAGAAGTATTTCTGTCGAAAATTTGCAAGGTATTAGTGATATCCTTGACTTCTGCTGTGTCGAATGGCCAGGATTCAGCATATGAATGGGTTGCCCAGAGAATACTTTAAAAGCTTCTTTTCACCATTAACTTAGTTATTCATACAACTTTTAATTGATTGATGACAAACACAATATGTACACTTTAAACATAGAAATAGTAAATGTTCATGTAAAAGTTGTGTTACACTTGAATTTCTCTTAATACTCTTTAAAACAAGAAACACAAGCAGAATAGTTTCTGTAGGCCACGAATAATGCTAAAATCACTTAAGAATGCTACACAATGAAGCTGAATGTCGCTTCAGCACCAGTAGCTTCATCTGTGCATCAAGTCACTGATCCTTTTAATTATAGTTTCTCGATGGACCTTATCTTCATCTTCTTTAATGTGACTGTCATGCACCTTAACTCCGGGTTCCCAAGACCAGAATATTCTCTTTGAAAAGCAATCCCTGAAAAAATAAAATCAGTAAGCCACTTCAGTCATCAGGTAGTGATTCTGCAGTTTCTTTTTTGTAGAAAAACTGAAGTCTCATGAATTTTCTCAATTATGTAGAATAATGCATATTTTGGGCAACTAATATCCAGAGTTAAACGTTTTGTTTTGTCGTTGTAGTGAAGTCCTGCAAAACAGGATGATTGGAGAGGCTACCCGAACTCCAAATATCAAATACCTCGGGAACACGTTTTTTTCTTGACCGCCAAGTGCCCAAAAAGACCTCGGTCTTAAACCTTGTTTGTATTACTCCACCAATAATGGACCAAATCGGCTGATTTCTTCAACCCTTAATAGCCACACAATATTCAGCTACAATCTTGCGGGAACAGAACTTTAAATTTCCTTCTCATCATTTAACAGCATCCACTTGAAAAACGCTCCAAACCGCTGCAGCGCTCGCAACTCACGGCCGCCATTATCGAAGAAACCCTGTACGTATGTACTTACTTTTCGTTGTTTTCTTTCTAGGCAAAAAGCCTAAACACACTAGCTTAGTTGTGAAATAGGAGGGGCTGCCTTCGGGTACTTAACCTCACATACATGTAAGATACAGACAAACATTTTAGCGTAATATTTTTTATCTTGCTTGAGTGCACGCAAATACTATGAAAAATGTCCGCTACGTCAAAACGCCATTATCTGCTGATAATTCCCACTTATTTAAATGCATTTTAGCATTTACTAAAGCTAGTTTATTTAACCTTTTTAATGTACTTTGCCCCCTAACTCTACCAATGCTTGGCAACATTTATTTACCTTTAATTTTAACGGACCTTAAAATCTTTGTTTACATGACTACAATCCAAATCCAAACTCCAGCTTTTCGTAGTAACAATGATCTGTCATCACTCCTTCTATTAAATTGCAATAATTAAAAACAGAGCGTACACTTCATCCCCGCCCCCCCGCGGGGGGGGGGGGGGGCATAACATCGTAGTTTTCGATTAAAGCTTGTTTAATTTAGCGGCAGTGATTTATTCATTGCAAAAGCCACTCTACTAAGCTTTAATTTGAGCCATTCCATATGATAATCATGTAAATATTGAACTAACAGTAAATATTTTAATGTAAGGGCCTTTCCCAATCTTCAGTTAAGTTAAACTCAATTTGGCCCATCTCTACATGTCCCTACTCCTTCAAACGGCTCTGCACCCAAACCCTTTGCCCAGCCGACTTCTCCTCCCACTTTTCATTGTTCTCCTGCCCCTCAGCCAACGAGAAAGGCGCAGCTATCGACGTCCGCGCCTTGGTCGCCAGTATCCCCCTCTCCAGCATAAAAAGCCCCAGCAACTCTCAGTCCTTAGCACAGCTCACAGATCTCAAGCTAGGAGGTAGTCACGCCAGTCGGGAGTGGAGATGTCACGGTCCGATGTTGCCATGCCGGGCATTTGTGTGGTTAGTATGTCACTAGTTCAAATTAAAAAAGTTTATTTAATAATAATAATAATAATAATTAGTTTAACCACACAACAGTGGTTAGGAAAATGGAAGGGCAAATACAACCACTGACACCAGTCCTATTCTAACTGCCATATATAATGGGAAACTATTGCTGTCATCGCAACACCAACACTAATAAGTTCTACGTAAAAATTTGGCGAAAGACAGCGATTTTAATCCACGTTTGAAGGCAGCGACGGTGTTAGACGCAACAACCCCCTCAGTGAGGGAATTCCAAGCCGGCACAACCCGAAGAGAGAAAAAATATGGCAGTCCAGGTTGGATTCCAAAAGACGTAGCTTAAGTGAGTGTCCCCTAGTCGATGCCACATTATTAAGCTCAAACAATGGGATATCCACGGCGACGAAACCCCTCAAAATTTTGAAAGTCAGGACCAAATCAGTAATTAATCGGCGAAGTTCCAATGGCTCCAGGTCGAGTTTCCTTAATCGTTCATTCGAAGGAAGCTTCCGTATAGTGGTAATACTTCTAGTGAACCTTCGCTGGACAGACTCCAGCCTGTCAATATCCATCAGCAAGTACGGGGACCACACTGGGCTGGCATACTCCAGCAAAGGTGCTAGTGGTTTTAAAAGTGTATTTTTATGTGAAGGTCAAGGATCAAGGTCAAGGTCCTTGAAAGTCAAGGATCCATTCCACCGCCAAACCAAGAGCCAAAAGCTCTGCAGTAAACACAGAATAGCCTGATGGAAGGCGATGGACAACCGTTACTCCCTTACACACACAAGCACACGACACGCCAACGTCTGACTTTGACCCATCAGTAAACAGGCGCTGATAACCGGCGTACTGAGAACTCAGCCGCCGGAACTCCTGTAAGTACCTTGCTGGTAGAGTGGAACCCTTCGGGAGGGACGCCAGAGCGAAAATGAAACGGCCACTTGGGACAAGCCAAGGGGCAACTGGCATTCTCCCAAGCCACAAGACGCAGGGCATTTCAAAGGCTATCTCCTGACAAGACTGCTGGAGCCTATCGCGGAAATCACCCTTACCCACCCTGCGTCTACCGACTCGCAAGTCTGGCCCAAAAACCATGGACCAAGCAGGACTGGACTGCACAGCACGCATACTGAATGGCAAGCTGTCGCTGACGAATGGCCAAAGGTGGCTCCGAGGCCTCAGCATAGAGGCTGACCACTGGAGAAGTTCGAAATGCTCCAGTCGCCACACGCAGGCCACAGCGATGCACAGTGTCCAACATCTGGAGAGTCGAGTCACTAGCCGAACCATACACCATACACGCATAATCAAGTTTGCTGCGGACAAGGGCTCGGTAGAGGCGCAACATGGCAGTGCGATCGGCACCCCATGAAGGGCCCGACAGGACCCGCAAGATGTTAAGCGCCCGCAAAGCCTTGTCTTTAAGCTGACGCAAGTGTGGAAGCCAAGATAACCTGGAATCGAACACCACACCCAGGAAACGTGCCTGTGGGACAACAGGAATTTGTGCCTGTCCCAAGTACAGGCAAGGATCTGGGTGCAGTGTTCGTTGGCGGCAAAAGTTGACGCACACAGTCTTGTCCGGAGAAAACCGGAAACCATTACTGACCGCCCAGGTCTGGACTTTGTGAATCTCCAGCTGTAGCTGCCGCTCACAGGTCTGCATGCGAGCTGCCCGAAAGCGCAGGCCGAAGTCATAGACAAACAAAGACTGGGGAACAGCAGCTTGCTGAGCAATGGGGTTGATCCCTATAGCAAACAAGATGACACTAAAAACACCTCCTTGAGGCACACCATTCTCCAAGACAAACGGGCGGGAAAGAGTTGCCCCGACACCGAACGCGAAAAGAACGGCCTGAGAGGTAAGCGGAAAGCAACAGTGGCATCTGTCCCCTTAAGCCACAGTCATAGAGACTACGGAGAATCCCATAACGCCAGGTCGTATCATAAGCCTTCTCCAAGTCGAAGAAAACCTGAACCAGATGATGACGCGGGCGAAAAGCCTCCCTCACATCTGATTCAAGGGCAACTAGATGATCGATAGTTGACCGAAACCGTCGAAAGCCACACTGGGACGCAGATACGAATCCCCGTGATTCCAACACCCACACCAACCGCTCACTGACCATCCGTTCCATAAGTTTACAAACACAGCTAGTCAGAGCGATTGGGCGATAACTGGAAGGAGAAGTAGG
>JAHWFP010131733.1:0-42383 GCA_023313725.1 Lithobius niger | reverse complement strand
TCGAGCTAAGGGATTTGGAGGGGGGGGGGGATAAGTTAAATCGCGCAGAACCCTATAAAACAACAACGTTTCTGCAATTTTAGTGCCTTTGACAATTTTTTAATTTTTAATAATAATAATAATTTATTACGTAATGTACCCTGAAGCACTTAATGAGCTTGTATGGGTTACAATGGGCAAACCAACAAAGCTTAGAAAAATATACTGTACAAATACTTACAATTTACAAACAAAACATACAGAACTCTTCAACATAGATTATACATATGTATACAATTAGTTGGTTGAGTAAATAATAAAACACAGTATTAACTAAACAAAAATCAGGTAAAAGTGTTAGCAAACTGGTGTTTATCATTAATATTCAATATTGATTTAAAGTTTTCAACAATATGTTTTAGTTGTTGATCAACCACTCCTTAACTCTCTTTTTTTATTTGACCACATACGGTAAGCTCAGTTAACTCAACTAGTAATTGATTTAAAACCATTGGTATATAATAACTTTTTGATTTCATCCCATAGTTATTTTTAACCAACGGAATTTCGTACCTTGTAGTTTTATCTCTTAAATAGGACCTTTTTGTACCATCCTGTACTTTGTAATAATTGTTAAAAAATAATATATTAGATTTTTTTTCAATTGTAATCAACACCTTATTTGTTTACTTTCAGAGCCGGCCCGAGGGGAACGCGAGCAACGCGGCCGCGTAGGGCCCCCAGTTTAAAGGGGCCCCTGGGTGGGAGCGGGAGCACTCATTTTACTACATCAAGAAGGCAGATTGTCGAATGAAAATCCTTTATACTGTATCACAGTAAAGAGAAAATTGTGGTGAGAATTAGTGCTAGTGCTTTGAAACTTAGGAAATGATGTTGATCGATTAGTCGAGACGTTGCGCCACCCGAAACCGAAACTATGTGGCACTTGCGGCTGGCATTTTTGTCGGTACGTGGCACAGTCCTATATGAAATAAGAAACACGAAACGGTGAAACGGATATTCTTTTCTTGTTGCCCCTCCCCCTTTTTTTTTCTCGACCTTTTTTTTCTTTTACTTTTCTTTCCCCCTTTGGGAGTATGTTTTTTTTTTTTGGGGGGGGGGCGTTTCTTTATGTGGTTTTTGTTTGTTGTATATTTTTGCAACTTTATTTACTGTTTTTGTGATTTACATTCCTTTTGATTATAAAAAAAAAAGTGAAATGTATATTGGCTTGGACCGTTGATTCGAATCGAACACGAACAAAAATATCGGGGAAAATGCTTTTAATGCTACGCTTATGACCTGGTGGGCCCCAGTTAATGAATCCGCGTAGGGTCCCAAATTATCTTGAGCCGGGCCTGTTCACTTTTACCAAATTTTACTGTTAACTTCGAGTCGGTTGGGGTTGGGGGGGGGGGAAGGACGGGTACACAACTGCTTGGCTGCATGCACATTTTTCAACTTGGGACTCAACATTGATGAGCCGGACGAAATAATTCTTATTAGGATTTAGGGTTACGGCTCCATTCTGATCCCACCACCCTGGCCTCGTCCTCCAAGTTGTTGTGAGTTTAAATGACGAAGGTGACTGAATTTGAAATTCAATTAATCTTTTACGCACGTAAGAAATACTGGGTAGGCGATGGCCTATATACGGCTTTCGATGTCCAGTATCTCGCCTGATCGCCGGTAGAGCCAGCATCGGTGAGCTGTGTGTTTGTTGTAAGGTGTCAAAAGCGATGCTAGGCTGTTGCATGAGGTGGTTTAACGTTCACGCAATACCCCGCCATAAACATGGCCATTAGGTAGTCCGCCAAGTGTATAAAACTTTACTTCCTGAAGTCATGGGATAAACGTTAGGCCGTAAAAAGACAAACTTGGACGTAAAACATGTTGTACGGTAACAAGTTCCTAATATAACGTCGTGTGAGGGTTTAATCATGGCTTCTTTTGAAATTACGATTCGTACTGTTATTTTTTTCTTTCAACGTCTGTGTTAATGATTTTGCTTGTATGGTTGCATATAATGTGTGGTTTTCGACGAGTCAATCATCGCCCTCGATGAAAATTCTTAGCTACGATGTTCCCATTCAATGACTGCGTGTCAGTGCATTGTTGCTGGGTTCCGTGCTTAGGCAACGTTAGTCGTTGTAGGACGCTTCTTTGTTAGGCTAGTTGGTTGGCTGATTTATTTATGGGGCTACACCTCCAACGGGTTATCCGCCCCTTAAAAATACAACTGAACTATACCCCGCTACACTAACACAAAATAATAAACACTAAAAACACAAATAAAAAAATCACACACATCTACCCGACTGCGCAGGAAAAGCCACAACAACTTTCAAGTTCCTGTGATTGATTATTTGTCACCGTGTGTGAACTCACTCAAAAGGTCCAATAAGGAGACACAGGGAACATTCTTTCGATAATCCCTAAAAATGATTGCTGCTGTCGTTTTATTTCGCAGCACTATAACCCCATGGGTTAAAGTCCCGGAAACATCAATACAATGAAATTACACAAATTAAAATTGTAAAGTATGCTAGAATCACAATAACAGAGTGAATGTCTCTGAGAAAATTTACGGACTTAATAATGGTTAGGTTTTCCATAGTGTTGTAAACATGTACTGAAATAATAGTGAGATACATTTTTACACTAATTCATAAATTTATTAACCGAGAGAGTCACTGGAAAAATTTGTATATGAAAAAGAAAACAAAAAGCTAAAAAATGCTCATTATTGTTATTATTATATAATAAACAATGTACGTAAAATTTTCATATCCGTGTACCGAATTCTTCGTCAGTAATGCTGCAAACAATACAACAGTAAGAAGAATCTTACTGAAACTTTGAAACTTTTTACTAAATAAACTACTTCTTACTGCTGTATTGTATGTAGCATTGCTGAAGGACAATCCAGCAGGTTCGGTCGAAAGCATGAAGAGACCCTTTTCATCGCATCTTGAAATATTAATTCTTTTGAAAGTTCCCCGACGGCGCACCGTGAGTATAGCTCTGTGCACGGTCAAACTCAGGTCTTTCCCGGAAGTGATTGCCACGTGCAGGCGATGTTCCGTTCTCTCCCTCTGCTGGAGTAATAAGTTTACTATAGTTGAACAAAGCAGTCACCATCCTTGACACACAGACACACTTTGAAGACACTGGGCACTATCAGTACATAGATCACTGTACACCAGCGCAACCTCCACTTGAATTGTGTAGCCTATACTCTGTGAGTAAAAAGTACACAAAGTATGTTCTGTTCGTGTGGAGCTAGCTGGTACACAGTGGTAGCAACACTGCACAAAATCTTTGGACTATACCATTCTGCGAAAGGCAGAAACTGCTCCGACTGGAAGTCAAATCCGAAAACGCAGGCACTCAACCAACTGCGCTATCGAGGCAGACCCCTGGCTGTGGAACTAAAAAGCTATGCAATCCCTTTTTCAGTCATGACATGATGGCTGTAAATACACAAACATAGGGAAACCAGCTCCGTTCTAGGCCTCCACACTAGAAACTTAAGCAAAGCATATTTAGGGCGCGTTTAGCAACGAGTCGCCTTTGCATTCTCGCAGCTAGAATTTAATCGCGATGGCAAAGCAGTGTCGTTGCCACGGTAACAATGCTGCCTGGATTAGCCACACCTGACATCGTTTGAGTAAATGCTTGCAGTCTTGTAATTCGTGACAATAAGATAAAAAATGACTCAACAATTACGAAACAATGTGCCCAGTCGCTTTTGAACTCACATTATTGACTGTTTTCGTTGCAAGCCAGCAGAGGTAAAAGCGCCGCCATTTTGGAATTTCGTACGATTTCTAGCTTCAGGCTGCGTGAATGCAAAGGCGAATCGTTGCATAAATGCGCCCTTATATATTTGCAACACTAAATATTTTTAGCTTAGCAGTGTTTGTTTTGCAATACTTGATAAAATAAAGCGTTTTCTTATGAAATATGTTAGTGAAGCGTTATTTACATTACTAAACGCTGGTGTTTTATTTTAAACGTCTTTCTCGTCGGCAACACTACATTAGCGCTAATGTTTTGTGAGGTTTCGCCTCAGGCAATGATATTTGTAAAACGATCTGCTACCTAAAAAGGTATAAGACCGTTTTCTAGATGCGTCTAAAGTGTGTTTTGTTTATTTTAAAACTTGTTTTTTATAGTGACTCTTAAAAAACACCCATTTAACTTTATCTGAAGAGGGACTGGCAATCCTTTTTGTATCGTAGGTAAATTTTTCTATATATTATAAATTTTATTCAGAGATTGCTGCCGAAGAACTACAAAGTCCTGGTGTGGCTACACTTTTTGGTCATATTTTTGCAATCGAGGTAGAGGGGAAAAAATATACATGTAAAAATAAAAAAATACAGAAAAGTAAAATAAATAATCAATTTGGGACACACAAAAAAGAATAAATAAAAAAAAATAAAAGTAAAAACTAGTCAATTAGCCACTCTTCTATGTTTGACTGAAGTGTAATTAGTTAAATGGAGCAATTTTGATGGAATTAAATTGAAAATTATTGGAATGTTTTTTATTTTTTAGCATAATTATTTTTAATAAGTGGAATCTTGAACCTTAATGTTTTATCGCGAAGGAAACTCATTTTAAATTCATCTTTAAGTTCGAAATCGTTGCAAAAGTAATTTCTTTGTATAAAAATAAAGTCTCTCAGTTTAGTTTCATTTAAAATTCTGTGTTCCGTAAATAAATCCCTAGTAGATTTATTTAAGGAATAAATAGTAGGTTTTCCAGTGGGTTTTCTATTAGGTTTTCTAAAAAGGACCTTTAAAATTTTATTTTGCACCTTTTGTACCCTGCCAATAAGGATTAAAGATGCAAAACCATACACTTCAATACCTTACCTAAGATAGGTTAATACGTCGTTTTGATAATAATTTACCCGTGTCTAAATTCTGCTCAATTTCCACTTACTCTGTTTGGGATTACATTCGTATCGCTTTACATTCATCTGGAGAAAGAAATTACACGCCCCAATAAAAACAATCGTAAAGTGTCGCCTTTCGTTCTTTATGTAAACTTTTGTCTGGTGGAGACTGGTGTAATAAAATCGTGAACCGTCAATATTTGATTGCACGAGAACCTAATAGGCCTATAACTTAACAATGGGTCTATTGATTACGTTACCACTGAGTAAATTGATAGGTCCCATTATGCAGCCCATAACTTCTTGAGACATTTATTATTAACACAAGAGGCAACACAAACAATAATGGCAGCTTGCCGTACGATTTGTATTTACAAGAGATGGTCCAAATTACGAATAATCCAGGCTATCGATCTATACGGTAAATAAATTTGGGTAAAACATGGTAATCAACTGACGAAACGAGATAATTGGGAGAGAGGTCTAGACTGAGGTTGGGAATTTTAGAGTCAGAACTTTAAGTATGAGTTAGGTTTGCGAAGCAGATCCCGGCCTAATGAATTAGGCTTAACTGGAAACTACCCTATTTAGGGTTTACTTACATAAGTTTGAAAAGAAGGCTGGCTTAAGAAGCCTAACAACAACAAATTACCCTAATTTTAAAAGAACTGAAAAAAACCAGCTAACTTGGGGCCTACAAAAGAAACTACCCTAAAAAACTACCCTAAAAAACAAGCCGTAGGCTTAAGTAGCACAAATTATCCTAGCCAGAAGCACCTAGGAAGGCCAAAGTGGACCAGCCGGGTGGCTGGCCCGAAGACTAACTGATTTTTCCATGCTTTCACATTTCTTTTATACGATTTGGTTACCCCTGACAATCACGAAATGACAAGGGTATTCTGGGAAATGGAAAATTCTAGATGGTTCCAGAAACCGGAAAGGAATTTAAAAGACATACATAAGCTCACCTATTTAAGATTAATCAGACAATACTTAATTTGCTATAGGCCCCAGTAAACATTAGCAACATACAGCAACACACAGCAACATACAGATTTGCAACATATACACAATTCCGAACACGTTGATCGTGAAGCCACTTGCATTACAAATGCAAAAACCTTGCCATCTACAACCATTAGGCTTATCGTATCAAACGCAAGTGATTGGAATTAAATTTCCATGGTTATAGGCCGAACTCCCTTTTTATAATGGTAAATGGAAATAGGCCGTCAGCGAAAAACATATACCTTCCGTTATAATTACAGCCTATATTTCGTCGTGAGCAGTTGCAATGACGAACCAAAATGGTTTTGAAATAAACGTAATTTATACACATCTAACGTTTTCAGGTAATTTAGCTGAGAAAGATTTAAGAGCGTTTTACAAACATAGACCTTATTCCAGCTTAAGGGCGCGTTTACGCAACAACTCACCTTTGCATTCTCGCAGTTAGAAGCTAGAAATCATCTGAAATTCCAACATGGCGGCGGTTTTAGACCATTTCGCATCGCAACGAAAACGTTGAATAATACGAGACCAGAAGCGACTGAGAAAATTTCGACAGGAGGAATTCTTTATCTTACTTTCACGAATTATCCGACATAAAACATTTACTCAAACGACGTCGGATTTAGCTAATCCAGGTAGCGTTGTTACTATGGTAACGACAACTTTGCCATTGCGATTAAATTCTAGCTGCGAGAATGCAAAGGCGAATCGTTGCGTAAATCCGCCCTTAAGTCAGCAAGCGTGAACACATGTTAAACGATAATTTATAATATAATAACTCACTAATTTATTTTTTGTCTGTAAAATTACACGAGAATTACACGTTCTATAGGGAAGGGCATAAATGTTTTAAGGAAAAAAAAGTTGTTTTTCAATTTTATCTCGCAATTTGTGGTGGCGTTTGAAAAGTGCTGTTACAGTTCAAATGTTATATTCTAGCATTTCGAACACATGTTGTGTTTCGTCTTACGGAAAACAAACTAAGATTAAACTCGTTTTATTAATTGATGAAATAGACTGCATTGTTTACGAAATTAAAAAGAAATTAGGAAAGAAATACGTGGGACAGTAATGTTCGCGTTGTTGTCTTAGGGCAGATTTATGCGCTCAAGATTCACTGAAGATTCACCGGTCTGCCTGAGAACAGACCTTTCGAAACATTGGCGGTTTTAATTTTGCGGACGTGTTTAAAATAAAACAATAGTTTTAAATCTAAAAAAAAAATTACAAACACGTGCTTAAAGTGATGGAAGTATTAAACCTGAACGGTAACGTTTATGTTTTAAAACAGTAGTGTTTATGTTACACCACATGTTAAATGTAAGATTTTGTTAAATACAAGTTTCATAATTTCAGAATAAAACAAAAGCGTATATAATATTCGTGTTTTATACGAATTACACGAAACACTTTCTTTGCACCAGTGTTTTAAATAGCCTATGTATTTAGAAACTGTTGCAAATTAAACGTTAGCATTTTTTTTAAACACACTTCAAGTCTATACGCTTACATGTTTAGAAAGGTTTCTTCTCAGCCAATGTTATCTTAAAATGCTTTTGTAGGTTGTGTTTTTCTGCATAAAAGGCTGAAATAATTTTCTGGGAAGATCCAAAGTGTACGTTGAAGTACTTGTTTTTACAGTGAAAGGCTCAATGAAATGACCGAAATAAAACCGCAGCGGCCGACAATGTGAAACAGGGGAGGGGGTTGAGGTTTAATGTCGCGTCGGTCATTAGCGCCAACCTCAGTCACAGTGCAGTTGTCCGGATTGCCACTGCGTCACACGTTACAGAGTAGTTAAACAAACCCAACATCTAAAATTTACCCCAACTATGAACGAATTATGAACGAACTATGAACGAATGGCGATACGTCGGCCACGACATCCTGCAACTGTTCTGAGCTCTTATAGGTGTAAACAAAAAATATGAAACAATTGAAACGAGGGGTAATGTGAAATAATTCTTTCAAATCTTTCCCATATTGTATATTTGGACAAAACTCATACATTAGTCATAAGTACCGGGACTTAAAGTTGACATAACGTTTTTCTTAGTCATTGTTCAGAAAAAGCTGTATAGCTTACTGGCCGACAACCTCTATTCTATTCTATTCTAAAACCCATGCTGCAACGGTTGGTGAGTATAATTCTTAAACGAAAGGCTAAAACCGTAGCCTGCAAACACGCATTTAAAATTCTTCTTTTTGGTCCAATTTTTAATGGTTAACAGAAACCTATCCAAACTCAAATTATTTCTCTCTTTTAAATTCTGTAAGTTTCTAGGCAAGAAGTCGAATAAACTATTGTTCTACAGAAGTTCTTGTTTTGTTTGCAGCAAACTATAAATGGAATTCATTTCACGATTTTTATTCAGCCTAAAAAAAAATTAAACTTATGACAACAGCAACCTTGCACACAAAGAAAGTCACCATTATGTGCGTGGTTCAACTACAACGATTAGGCTACTTTAACGATGGGTTTACTGAATTAATAAACAGGAGCCTAATACATTTCTCGCTTCCGTGCTTCAAATGCGTACATGCAACGTACCGTAATAAAACGATTGAGTCAGTGCATAATGGAACAGCAGCAAGTTCCAAGGTGAGCATAATATTTACGGTGTTGACCTACATCAGACCAGTGCTTTTTAACCAGTGTTCCGGGGAACCCTCGTGTGCCTGCGAAGCTGGTTAAAAGGTGCCGTGCAATCGCCACAACCTGAAATGTAGTGCTGACCTAAAAGAAAAATTTGGAACGGGCGCTAGTCGTGTTGAGTTCTGGGCAGGACTCCCAGATGAATTTTCAGCACTCGCTGAAAGAGCAGTAAAAGTTCTCCTTCCGTCTGTGACGACATATATCCGTGCATATCCGTGTGTTCATAACAATATTCTAAGAACAAAGAAAACCTGCTACAACTGTTCATACACACGTTCTGTCTGAATAGACTAGAACTAAGCTAACCAACGGGTAGTAAGGGTCTAATGCTTACCAGCCTCTTACTGACAAAATTTACACCTAGACCCTGACTTTCAAAGCTTGTCCGTGTTCCTTCTAGGTTTTGACTTTTAGACCCTTACTCTAAACATTTAACGTTCCGTTTTTGTTTATTAATTATTATGTTCAGTCAAACCTGATATTAAGCAATTTGCTACGAAGAAACAGAATTAAAAAATATCTCATTAAAATCAGTATGCATTCTGCAAAGCCCACATGCATTTTAACTGTGTTGTGAGTTTTGTAACCAAATACATATCGAAGACTATCGCCATCAAGTATGTAGCTATAGTTTAAACACTCAGAGCAGTTGTGGAGTTTTTTCACGATTCATTCCATAAAATACAATTTTTGGTCCAACATTTTGTGGTTCTCCTTTCTGCACCCCTCGATAAGGATCTTTGCCTTGACCCATTGGACGCCTTTTCAGATTTACGTCTGAGATTTCACGCTGCTTGGCAAGCCTTGTGGGACAAACAAGGCGGAAATAAGTTGCGGGCTATTAAAAGCTCTCTCCAGGAATGGCACTCTAGTTGCCGGGAAGGGGTGGTGCTAGCCCGTTTGCGTATTGGTCACACCAAAGTTAGTCATTGCTTCCTTTTGAGAGGGGGTAAGCGGCCTTAAGTGGCCGTCGACACCATTGGTATTTATGAGGGATACCTCCTGAATGTCATTGGTGCCGACAGCTTACGGTCCGTCACTTGCTTGTAAATTGGCACCATTTTGATGGTGTTCGGCGCCGTTTCCATCTTCCGCGAGTCATAGCACGTCCATTAGGTGATATAGATAAGTCTGTCCTCCTGTCAGATTTAAAAAAAATTGCAGGAGAGACAGATTTATGATACGATCTAGATTTGGAGTTTGTTTAACATCTCTAACAACCCCGACCACTGCACTGTGACTGCGGTTGACGCTAACGACTTAGCTGTCGACGCGCCATTAAGCCTCAATTCCTCCTGCCCACCATTTTCGTTGTTATTAGATATTTGCATACACCATCCGTTAGAATCACCCATTTGCTTTAATTTTTTTTATAAATCTCCACGTGCGCCGTGGTTTCAAGGAAGTGAATGTGCAAAGGTAGAACGCATGCAGGATGTCGCCATAATTCATACAAAATTTTCGGTCGACTAGGCAAACTTCGTGTTCCAATTGACGGGACAATTCGCGAGAAATAATTTATCGCGAGACGTCAAGCTGCTGCTGCCATTATAAACGTGCAGATGGTCACGTGATTTCGTCAGCGGCTGTATTACAGGAAAGGCTAGGCTGATGACGTGTAAAGTTGCATGTTTCTCATTGTTAAGTGCTGGACAACATACACACTCGTTTTTTTTCCTTGTAATGGACATGTTGTTCAGCACAAGGCCAATGCTGTGTGACATAGTTGCGTGTGTTAATGTCATATTACGCCACGTAGAATATATCATATGATTAATAAACAACCAATAGCACGGTCGAGGTAAACCAGCAGCGCAACCAGGACTTTGATGGGGGGAGGGGGGGGGGCTACAAGGCATTTCATTTCATCAGTCTTAATGTTTTTTTTAAACTCCCGTCCTGAGCTAGTTATATCTGTTACCTCTCGAAATTCTTTCCATACACCCCTGAACGCCCCCCCCCCCAGGCGGGGGGGGTAGGCGATTCCGGCTAGGCAGCGTCATTTTTACTTTAATGCCTTTAAAGTTTACGTACAAATCCAATTTTTTGAATTTTTTAAACTGCTTTAAATATTTTTATCTTTAACTTCAAATTTTACTCTTAACTTCGAGTCAAGGGGAGTTAGTGGAGTGGGGTACCCTTATTGCGTTACCTTGACTGAAGGTGAAATACGATGGCTATATTTCACCTATTTGTATTTTTAATAACTAAAGCGCTTTTCAACTTTCTGCTTTTTACCGTGAGTGCGTCACTAAGAGGGGGGGGGGGGGGCATTGAGGCTTAATGGCGCGTCGACAGTTAGGTCATTAGCGCCAACCTCAGTCACAGTGCAGTGGTCCGGGTTACCACTGCGCTACACACTACAGAGACGTTAAACAAACCACAAATCTAGATCTTATCATAAATCTACCTCCTGCAAAAATTTAAAAATCGCGGACAGGAGGACAGACTTATTGCCCAATTGATGAAAGGAAATCTGCACCCTGCTCCCATACCTTGATTGGAACATTTTGATACAGCTATCTTCAGGGTCCCTCCATCTCTCTTCCTGCAATAAACTTCCCTGTCAAATCGAAGCACAGGTAGAAGGTTGAGGATGCCCTACATTTGGGTATAAGTGTTAGTTAGGGAGCAAATATTTGTAGTTTGAGTTATCATTATTATTATTTTATGATAAACTTTGGTAAGTTGATTTTTTTTTGAACGATTTAATGATAAGCTGTAAGTGAAACGAATGTTAAATTGGTGAGTGTATAGTAGCTGGCTGTGGGAGTTAAAACAATTGTTGTTGTTTTTTTTTTGGTTTAAGAAAAACCTTATAGGCTATGTTTAGCTGGAGCGCTACGGTCGAGGGATGTCGTTAGACGGCTGTACAGATACAAACTGCTTAATTTTACTATTTTCTTTATGGATGTGATGAGGGTAAAACCATAGTACCTACGAAGACTGAAGCCAAAATCCGAAACTAAAACCTGATGCCATGACCCACTGTTGCGAGTTTAATTCCGGATTTCAACTTGAAATTATGCCACACCAGCAAGGTTACACTGATGACGTCATTTGTGAACTCTGCCAAGTCCGAAGTCCACATGACGTCAAATTGTGATGTGCCATTGCCTACTCCAAAATTAATACTCATTTGTTAGTTGAAAGAATCCTATTTGATCAATTGTTGTAACAATACATAGCTATAATTTATCTGCACATAATGCTTGAGGTCAAAGGCTCGAGCTCGCTTGGTCTTCTGTCTGGTGCTTCTAACAATTAGGTATTAGCCTAAACTTCATTCCACCTCTGCCCTTCAGCTATCCCAGATCCAAAGGTAATTTCGGCCGTATAATTTAGAATTTTTCCCAATCTCCACAATCCCCGAACTTAAATTCACACCTGACCAACCCTGTTGCTAGTTCAGCACCGCAACCCCGTAGCTACTTAGTTTAGCAGTCAACGAATGAAATAGCCCGGAACTAATTAATCCAAATTTTCCCAAGTAAGCCTAATGCCGTTGGCATTCCATTTAGGGCCATAAGCCAAGGTTAGTGTCGCCCTTGAAGTAAAGGCGAGCCTGAGCACACGATCGCTCTGGTTAGCATTAAACTAACACCAAAACTGAACTACGACTACTAGCCTTGTTCCATCAGTTAAGGTTAATTTGGAATTCCTGCAACGCCTTGGTTAGCACCACGACACATTTTCAAGCAAGTCCCTTAACTGTGGGGTTGGCACTGAGGGAATTGTCACACGTACTAATAACCTCTACATCACCTGCAAACACATAAAAGCGTTTTTAGCCACACCTAGAAAACACATAAAAGCGTTTACCAAGTAGCACTGGTTGATTATAGAAACCTTTCAAAGAATTATCAGCCAGGCCTATATAGTGTTGCATACGTGAAATGCGTTTAAAATTAAACACTATAGCGTTCAATTTGCAACACTTAATACACGACACGCTTAAAGCACATGTATAGCGACAAAAGTGTTTAAAATAAAACAGTCTCCCATAGCGTTTTTATTGCAACGTATATGTTTTTGGAAGCTGCTTAACGAAAATGCTGACGAGCATCTCAGCACCTGTGGAACCTATGAACCAATACAATCATGTTTTTATCTTAAAAAGCGTCGTTTAGTAATTGTACAGCAGAAAATGTCGTTCAGTAACTCAGTCGTGCCGCCGTGCTTAACCGGTCTTTCTGTGGCAAATAATCGAAGTTTTAGTATCGCATCGTCAAAATTCTCGATCAATATCTTGATACCATGGTGCCTCAGAGATAAACAAACTGCGAACACTCGAAGTATTTCAAAGGTTCGCAACAATTTGTGCAGGGTAAATTCGTCTATACAGAAAATTACCAGATATTAATTATGAAACCCATAGCTACACATTCAGGAATGAATATAAGTCAGAATGGCAAAGACCCATTAAAGACCTTCAATAACACCACCATTGAAACTCAGAATGCAACATTTTTCATTATTAATCCTAAAGTAACACTGTTTACACGTAAAGGCACATGAACCCTTCCGGTATGTCGAGCTATACCCGTTGAGAATAGAACACAGGTTAGAGTTAATGTCGCAAAATCGTCTCGCACGAAAGAAAAAAACAAGAAAATGACTGTTTTGGCAACATTTACCTACGTTTGAACTAATCTGTGTCTTACAGGAAAGCCAACAGGGACGCATGTACATTTCTCCCGGTTGGCTTTCCCGTATAGCTAAGTTTGGCAACATTAGCTCACACTGTTGCAACAAAGATTTAATTAGGCCCTCCTATTTTTCCACTCGTGAGAAACGGGATTGCTAAATTTACTCTAATCTACGAAAATGTCGCAAAAGCTATTTCAATCAGGATGCTGGAAATTAGTGAGAAGATGTGTGCTTTTAACATGTTAAAAGGACATACCTTCTCACTAATTTCCAGCATCCTGTACTCGAAAAGCTTTTGCGACATTTACATAGGTTAGAGTGAATGTAGCAATCCCGTTTCTTGCAAGTGGAAAAATAAGGAAATGAATGCCTTTGCAACATTTATACACTCTGAACTAAGTAAGAAAACTGAGCCATACACGAAAGCCAACTGGGAGGTTAATATGTCTCTTAAATTATTCTCATTTTCACCAATAAGCGCTATTTTTAAATACAAAAAGAATAACATTCTTGCAAACAGCATTTTTGCTGCAAGGCATGTCATTGTGTTCTGAAGATCTTAATTACTCAGCCGAGCGAGAGAATATAATAGGCTACATTTATTTCATGTTCAATTTTTACTTCTCATTTTTCCATCTTACTTTGCCATTCATATGAACAGGCGAAGAACGGAGCAAGCTAACGAATCCAACACGCTCTTTACGAGTATAAAGATATTTACGAGTGCACTTGGATAGCTCTGCCACCACTCGCGAGATTTGCTGTAGATATGGCAAACGACGCAAACGCGTTGTTTCGAAACTTTGGTTATGCTGCTTTTCAGCTGAAAACGGAATAGCGTGCGTGGAAAGAAACATTTCAAAACAGCGTTTGTGAATGTTGCAGACGTGAAACACGTTTAAAATAAAAAAAAACTGGCACTGAATTTGCATCACTTTACTAACACATGCTCAAACAAATGTAGCGACAAAAAAAAAAGTTTAAAATAAAACAGCAGACCTAGTGTTTTTATTGCAACGCATGTTTTTTTTTTTTATAAATTGTGTTTAACTAAGACGCTTATTGGCGGAGTGAAGTGAGGCCTTTTTATTGTATTGACAGAATAAAAGCACTAAAACTAGTTAACGTTATAAAAAGCCAGCAAGTGCACATGTATACATTAAAATGCGACGTTTCGGGATTTATCATCCCGTTGTCAAGCAAAAATATTTTATAGCATAAGCTACAGGTCAACAAGATACACTTAAATGGTTTCCCATTTTAAAGAAAGGCAAGCCAGAGCAGTAAAAGGTAAAATTAAAAAGTAAAAATCTAAAAAGTGAATCCCAGTCAGCGCAAAAACTGAACTGGGACGACCTCTCCCTAACGAAGCAGGGAAGAAGTCTTTTTATACTCGGCAGAATTTGGATTTTGCGTGTTTGTGTGTTTTTTCTGTTTGGGACACAATAACGTTCACAATTTGTTCTTATTTGGTTCTAATTTAATTTTGTGCATATAAGACACGACTTCAAAGATGAACGTCTTGCCGCAAACATTTTAGAGGTGAGAACTGAAATTAGACGTAGAGCACTGGGCAGAAATCATACAAATTTTTCTGCCCTGTGGACTTACAAAATTAACTAATGTAGTCTATTATAGCATGTCTCGTTCAACCAAGCAATTACGAGTAAATGCCTATGGTGTTTATCATGTTGCAACGAAATCAGCTCTTCTGTTTCAGATAAAAATTCCACTGTTTCAGTCATATTAAACACTTACGTCGCTACATGTGTTTTTCAATGTGTTGCAAACTGAACGGTAGGCTAATGTTTATTTAAACAGCCTTTTACGTCTGCAATGCTATACGTATAAATGCTAACGTTTTGAAAATTTTTTCTCAGCCATGGTGTTTTTAAAATAGATGTACGTGTTTTTCAGCTAAAAATGTCTAAAAAGCACTGATAGCGTTTTGTACTGGAATTAATTTTTTAGTGAAATGCGTTAGTTCCAGTGTATGTTTTTTGCTGTTGGTGTTTAAGTCGAACTCAGCCTTCTTATATCATACAACTTTGGTACTTTACTGTTTAACAATTTTCTGAATGCTGCCATTCAAACGTGAAGATGAGTACAATTCAACTCAAAAACCATAAAAAGTACTAAACATTACAGTAATAACATTGATGCAGAGGAGAAAAGGCTACTTAACTCTCAGCCTTAGCTAATTAATTTTTCGGCCAAATGAAAGAAAATTACGCAACAAAATTGAATGGCAGATTTCACTTTCGTCCTGTAGTCAATAATCGTATCAATGAATATAATGATTTTCAAAAGGTTGTTTTCCAACGATAGTTTTCTACTATACTTGCTTTAAAACACAATCAGAGAAACTAAAAAAAAAAGACCAATAAGAAAAAGTATGCTGTTATAGCGATTGAAATAACTAAATTACTTTAATCGTTCCTGTAATACTGCAGATCTCCCGCCTCAAATTAACGCCTAAAAAGGCCTAAGCGTAATGTTGCAGTCTGACGGATAAATTAATAGTAACCTGTGGTAATAATGTATTACCAAAAAATTTTTTTAATGTTAAAAACCACATCATTTTCATGAGACGTCAAGAACCACACACTTCTCCTTCCTCAGCTATCGTTAAAAAAAAATATCTTTAGTATAATTTTCGTAAGCCTAACCCGGTATAAGACACGTGTCGACGCGTCGCTCGTAAAGAGTTGCCAGCAAACATAATTTTTCGCAGATTTCCGCAGATTTTCCGTCACTGACTAATTAACTCCCAAAAAGCCCTAAACGTAGTGCTGCAGTCTGGTGGGTAAATTAATAGTAACCTATCTAATATATGTATTAACAAAATTAAAAATACAACATTAAAAAAAACTTATCGCCCATAATTTTCATGACACGTCAAAAGCCAAATACTTCCCGTTCCTCAGCTATCGTTAAAAAAAATACCTTTAAGTATAATTTCGTAAGCCTAACCGGTATAAGACACGCGTCTACGCGTCTCTCGTATAAAGCGTTGTCAGCAAACATAATCGAATCGATTTACTTACCCAAGACTGGAACGCAATGTATCGATCTGGCTTGCAACGAATGGTTCCCAATACCAGCCCTTGGCTACGGCGCCCTTTTTCGGAATGGCTCAAAATTCAACATTCTACGCAAAAGGTGCAAACCATTACGAGAGGGAAGGGGCGTGTCCGCGATGGCTCGAGCCGTCTTTCTGCCGCTGTCTTCCACCTGCCCCAAAATTCCCTCTCTCTGTCTTGGCGCAGATGCTGTGGGAGAAGTGTCTTGGCAGGAAGGAGAGTGGTGGCCATTTTTTGTTGTTGTTTTTAATCCTATCTACCCCTGTTACATAGTATTAATTACTGTGATGGACCAATGATTGCTCCTCCTGGGGATTCTGTCAGGAAATTTTATTTTTAGGAAACTATTTTCGTTCTATGGTTTTTAAGGCTTTCGTTACATTATACACTTACTTGACTTGTAGGGCAGGCCTATCCATAAACAAATTCTAAATTTATTCTTAAAGCGCGGTTCTTTCTTTATGTGAAATAACCTAACCGTAAATAGCCGTTGTACGCACGTACGTCCGTCACGTGAAATATTTCCAGGTAGAGAAAAAGGTTTGAATACATTTTCTGTTTCGTATTCATTTTCTAGAATTTGTTGTGGTATCGATTTTAAGATTTGCAACGGATAAAAGTAACAACAAGACTTCTACTATACAATGAAGTTTTGTTTTTACCTGCGATGTGGTTACTAACAACGATTGCCGCTATGCTTCTTAGTGATGTCACCTCCGTCACGCAGCCTTCTTTGAGAGTATAGAATAGCCTACTCTTTTCTGATATTGCCGGTCGTTTTATAAGCTTTTACTTAAAACCACACGCAATTTGCGAATAAAAAAAAAGTTAGGTTAGGTTAGGTTAGGTTATGTTAGGTTTGGTTAGGTTAGGTTTGGTTAGGTTTAATGAAATGACGCAATAAAATATCCGTAGTGGCAATTTTGTCGCCACCTCTCACCATATTGTTTCTATTATACTTTGGCCATTTTGTCGCCATCTCTCATCTTATTGTTCCCATTACGCTTCGGCCATTTTGTCGTCATCTCTCACCATATTGTCCCTATTATACTTCCGCCATTTTGTCACCATTTGCCACAAAGTCACCGCTTTGGGGGAAAAAATACTCTAGTACCACAGACGTCTCGGAACTAAGAGCGCTATAAAATGTAAGATCCGGGTGTGCTTGGCTCGTTTCTTTAGGGTTCCCATGGAAACCCACGTAAAACCCACGTAAAACTCGTTTTTCGTGCTTAGACTTCGGTTCTGCCGTTTTTCCGTGGATGTACGTCCGTACTGAAGGGATTAAACCTACTGTTCAATAAACACAACCACTAGTAGTCTACCTTGTTTATAAATATTATTAATTACACTAATAACATTTTAGCAATATCTTCAATATATTCTTAACCCTGTGTTGCATGAGTTAAGCCCTAACCAGACTGGCTGCTCGCGGCTGCACGGCGACGCAATATGGTGTAAAAAAGACTTCAATATTGGTCCTTAAACGCAACACCAACTACACGATTGCAGCAATGTTGACCTTGTAAGCGCATAGTTATACGCATCGCTTCGCACGAAATTTTCTTCTGTCTGGAGAGGGCTTTACTTGTGTTACCTGTGTTATTTGTGTCAGTCGTGTGATTCGAAACGGCGTTCTCTTGGTTTGAAGGTGACGGTGCTGACCTCTGGGTTATACTTGCACGCTTTGCTCGGGGCCCGGAGCTTTCACAAAGCTCGCGCTGCGTTTTAGACTCTGCTATTTTGACCGTTAAGTCCTTCGATACATTTTGGATAGGGTATACGCAACAGAGGGTTAATAGAATACCGTCAACAACTTAATAATGCGATATTTACGAAAGCTGGCTTGAAAAACCGGTACTCCTTAAACGCACATTAAATTTTAAACAAGTTTTTAAAACTGTGAAGGATATAGTAAGGAAACATCCCTAGTTAACCAAGCAAACCACACACAAACTCGTTTAAACAAAAAACTTAAAAGGACATAAATCCTTCCGGTATGTCGTGCGACCCGTTGGGAATATCGTTTGCAACATTTACACAGGTTAGAGTTTATGCCGCAAAATCACCTCGCACGCAAGAAATAACAAGAAAATGAACGTATTGGCAACATTTACATACGTTTGAACTAATATAGCAATAATGAGTCATACAGGAAAGCCAACAGGGATTTATATCCCTTTAAGGAAAATGTTGAAAAAAAGCTTGGGTTATTTTCTTCTTTTTTTTTTTATCAGTATCATCAAACAGCTAAAGTTCTAAATCTGTTCATGCTCATCGAATTTGCAGGTAGTATTTTACACGTTGCAGACAGAAATGACAAGGTTGCTAGATATAAGCACTGTCATTAGTCACGACTGGGCAAAGTGAAAAAAAATAAGCATAAAAAATCTGACAGCCAACCCACAACAAAGCGCCGAACAGAATTATTCCAGTAACAAGTTTAAAATGCAAAGGAGCTTTTCTTCTTCTTACTTTGTGTTTCGGCATCCTGCACTTCAAGGTAAGGGATTGTAAAAAAAAAAATTTTATTGCATGTTCGGTTAATTAGTACAGCGCCTGAAGAATGTGTAACCGGCCAATAAACACCTGAGAGGCAGCTTGTCCTTGCCCGGCTTTTAAGATTACTAGAGAAATTAAATTATAGGTTTGTAGAGACGTTAAAATGCAGAGCAAATAACTAAATGCTTTCAGTTAAATTACTTATACTGGATGGTAACTTCGTCAGTAATATATAGTCTAAATTATGGCGATGACTAACTCAAATCTTTCACGAGGGGGGGGGGGAGATGAGGCTTAATGGCGCGTCGACAACTTGGCCATTTCACGAGGAATCACACTGTAAAAACAGTCATGTTTTTATCTTAAATCAGTAGCGGTTATTTTGCAACACATGACAAACATTTACAAGACATGATAAGCTTCCGTGTTAAACATAATTTCCAAAATATAGGCTTATAGCTTTGTTTAAACATTAGTTTCAAAACATAGCATTACTGTTTTACTTTAAACACGTTTGTCTCTAGACGTGTTTTAAACACGTGGATTTTGCAAGCTGAACGCCAGTATTTTATTTCAAATGCATTTCACGTGTGCTACGCTATACAGAAACAGTAATGTATTGATAGGTTTCTCTCAACCCAAGCTTGTAAAACGATTTTATGTTTTTAAGTTATAAAAAAAAATATAAAAATATTTTCTAAAATGAGTTTGTTTTTACAGTATAGTCAGATAAGTGCACAAATTCTCAAAAGTTTGGAAATTAATTTTACGATGACCTTAGGTGGATAAATACGAAGTTTCGTTACTCCCAATCTTACTATTGTTTCCAGGATGATTTTGCTGTTTTTCCCACTTTTATATACATACGTGTTAACTAATTCTAAATTAAGCGAAAGAAAGTAAGATGGTTAAAAATAAAAAGGTTTCCTTCACTGACCTTCGAATACTGATTTTTTTTTTAACCAGATTGATTTAATTCCAAGTTAATGTATCGCTAAACGTACACCTGAAAATATGTGTTTAAGGTACATTCTTCCCAGTTGGCTTTTCTGTATGTCCAGGTTTGCAACATTAGTTCAGAGGGGTGTACAAGTTGCAAAGGCGGGCATTTTCCTACTTTTCCCATCGTTAGAAACGGAATTTGCTACATTCACTCTAACCTTACATATAAATGTCGCATAAATTCAAGCAGATTGCTCGAAATTAGTGAGAAGATGTCCTTATAAGTCATATTGCTCTTAGGTTTAAAGTACCACGCGGTTTATAGGTAAAGGGTTACGATTTATAAGGTTTTGTTGTTTTTTTATATCACATGTTCATTGTTCAGCTGAGATGTAGTAGGGTGAAAATATGTAGGTTTTTTTTGTCAGAAACCGTGGTCTACAAAGCAAGAATTATTTTAAAATAGGCCGCATAAATCAAATTACTGCTCTTTAAACGTAGCCTATTTAGATTTTTCAGTGAAAAGCATGAAAATAGTTCTTCCCAGCATTCTTTGGGAGACAACGGATATTTAACTTATTTGTTACAACTTAGCGTATACCAATATAGTGGTGTTGTGTTTAAAACAAAAACTACACAAAATCTGTTGAACTGTTACACTTTTGTGTACATTTTTATGTTGTGAATCCGCTCTTTTGTTACCGTAATGTAGTTTTGTCTATTTTTTTTTAATAAGGTGAATTTTTACTCGAGTTAAATCTAAAATTTCTATACTCTATAAACAAGTGTTTTAAAATAACACATTTTAGGTACGTATACACCTAAAACGTATTAAACGTATAGCTGAAAAATACAAATCGTTTTATAAACAGCATTGGCTGAAAAAACGAGCTGAAAAACGAACATTGGCTGAAAAAGCGAGATGTAAAAACATTGGTGTTTTTTTAGTGTTGCAGACGTACAATGTGTTTTACAAAACACACATTCCCAAAACGTGTGTAAAATGTGTTTATTTTTAAACACTTGTTTTTACATCGCAACGCTTCGCTCAGTACGACCTGTCTTCTTCTTAACATTTTAAGAAATAGAGTACGTATAGCCGTCTGCCACCAAAGGACATTTCGTTCCGTTAACAAAACATAGAAACATGTAACAACCCTTTCAAATGATAACGTAACATAACTACAACAAAAGATGATTCACGACTCCGCCATTGAATATTAGCCAACACGTCATAGGCCTATTCAAAGAGGAGGCCTAACATTTACACGTTCATTCTAACCTAAGTAAATGTATGCAGCAGCATACACACACGGTCTAGTCTAATTTTCTTCTTATTTTTTTCTTTTGCTTTTTTTTTTTTTTACCTTTTGTAAATTTCTGTCCGTGGCAGTAAATCAATTCCCGCTGACACCCCATAATATTCCTGTGCAGAGCCCGCCTAGGCTGCCGGCGTTCAGTCCGGCTACATTCTTCTTGAGCGCCCAACCCGATTGTCTGCTTTTGAACTGTCACTTATGACGTAAGGCGAATTCTGAGGCCTCTGATTGGTCACGGGCTTCAGACGCATAAAAAAAAACTATATGCCAGCGCCAAGCCATAACCTCCGTTAAACAACGCCTTTGTCTAGCATCACGAGCTCATTTCTGGAAATATGTGACGGGCGAAATGAAAGGGGAGAATTATGTGTGCGTTTTTTACCCTTCCTTGGTTTCAAAATTGCGAAGCGCTATACCCACATCCGCTAGCTAATAGCGGCCCTAATAATGGGAGTTTTGTCGATTGTATTTTTCTCATCCACGACTGCGGAATTATCGCAAAATGTTGGTGTGCACGAATGTGTGTCCAATATCCTGTTTTTCACGAAACCAGGTAACGTAAACGAAAAAAAACGTTCACTGTCAAAACAATTTAAAATTACACTCTTATCCTAAAAGAACAATAGTATTAAAATATCAACTTGAGTTTGAATATTCTTACTTTTAAAAATACGTAGGTACTTCCAAACGTAAATTTTAATTAAAAAAAAAATACATGGCAGGTTGATTTTGTTTTAGGAAACGAGTTCACGTAAAATCCAATGAAAAAAACATTCATCGTCAAAACAATTTCAGATTGGTAAAATTTTAAACTACACTCATATCCTAAAAGAGCAGAAGGCTATCTATTTAGCTGAATGCAGATACTTATAATTATCTGCAGTCCTAAGATTTCAGCTAGATGAGCAAATAAATCCTAAGAATCCAAACCTGAACTCCCAGATTGTCCTACGGCATGTAATAAATTCAGTAATAAAAATCCCTGTCTACAAAAAAAATAGTGGGAACCTAGAACGAGTATTGCGAACTTCTTATATAATTTATTTTTGTGGTTCTCGAATTATTTTTTTCCTACCAGTAGGTTACCCAAAAGAAGCCGTAACCACAATATTGTTTGCTGAGAACCTATGTTGAGGTAAACCCTGGTACACAGTAGCACCAGAAAATTGGTGTGCACAGATGAGGTGAACATCTCGAAGAGGTTTGAGTTCACAACATATCCGAAGGAAAGCTGGGCTTCTTCTGAACTGAATAACAATGTGTAAATTTAGCCTGTTCATGGTGAATGCTGAGATTTACATTAAAAATTTTGATCACCTTCCACAACATTCGATGCATGGCACACCTCACATTAAATCGGCATTAAAAACTTCTCTATATAGGTCTATCCTTATCTCTGGTTCAATTTAACTAATCGTTTTCTAAGTTTTCCTAAAACATGACCTCCTTTCGTTGACCACCGTGGCTTGCATGGGAATAAGTTATCAACGATGTGACTATCGCAGAGGACGGGTAAGTCAACGATTCTGAATTTTGCAGAGGATTCCAGTCTTTTGAAACAGTAATACAGTCTGTGCAAAGACGATGGGTGTTTGCACTGAAGCCTTAGTCTTTATCATCGTCGACTTGAGAGAATGATGAAAAGTCACCACGTGGAATTCAAACTGGTGACCTTTGGATGATTTATTAACATCCTGCCTAATAAGTACAACCAGGGCTTGGTTATTTTATTGTTTAGTTGTTGAAAATTCCGACCCTTTGTCTTGTAAAGTGAAATCTGAAACAAGCAGAAGCGTATTGCCGATACCTTAACCTTTAATTCAATTACCGATGGCCTTTCAAGTTGTAAATTGCTTGAATCCGTTTCGGAAACACGACCTAGCTCGAATGCTTGGCACAAATTACACATTTCGAGTCAGAGCCTATGTCAAGGCCACGAACCTCGTATCAGCAGTAAACAAGCCACGTGGCAAACATGAGCAACAAACAAGATGGTATGGAAAGTTTCAAGGTTCAACATCATGTGACTGAAAGGAATTCCATTACGCCTCAGAAATATACTTTAAAATTAACCCAAAGATTGTGGTTAAGATTCCAAAGCTTCAGCTATTACAATAGAACTTTATTCAGGAATCCTGAATTTTCCGATCCTATATCTCCACCACCCCGAAATAGTAAAAGTGTCGGCGCTATGAAAGACCAGATTTTGTCGACCGAAATCATGTAGTGTTTCTTAAAGAAAACTAACCTGTTTCTTAGTGAAAAATGAAACCGTCACATTTATTTCATCATATCAGGCATCTTTATTGCCTCAATTTATTGGCTTTTATTTGCTCAAATTTATTTAACACAACGTACAGAGAAGGGGTGAGGGAAAGCAGAGGCGTGCACAATACAGTGGTTTGAAAAAAAAACACTTTTTTTCGGGAATTCTTAACAGCCTGAGTGTGGAGAAGTTACCTTTTAGCATCGCTGTCATACACAAAAAAATTTCATCATTCTGAGATGACCGTTTTCAGTTTCTGCAAGGGGTTCAATTTTAGCTCCCTAGACCCCGCAGTGTCCTTTACCATAAACGAGCACCAAAGTTTACTTTTCACTACAGGTTAGAAACCCCCTGCGGTGTTACTGCGAAAGTCAGCCAAAAAAAATGATATATGAATATAGAGGCTGGGGCAACACCCCCCCCCCCCCCCTTTCCCCCACCCCACCCCTCGGTGCACACCACATTAGGTGGTAGGAAGTATACATCAGGAACTTTATCATAGAAAACAAATTCAGATAACGTTGAGGCACGTCAATCAAAACTGATAGGAAGAAGATAATGGTTCCATACAAAGTACGGACATTTTTAAGGATGTAAACTTGACCAAAAAAAAGTGCAGGCTTACCAGAAAAAAATACTAGTTTCAATACAATTTTCGGAGTGACTTCCCTTTGGTTAAAAGCGGCCAAGGTATGCGCTAAGTTTGAGTCCAGTGACCGTTTCTCACGCACGTTCTGCCTTGCAAATGATGGCTATGCATTAACCATGCACGTGCGCCCGCAACTACCAGGGGCTTAACCGTGTCGCCAAAAAAGCCTTTTTTTTTTAATCCTGTACTAACCAGTAAAGCAAGGCTTAGGCCTGCACATGGAGACAGCTTTTTTTAAGTTTTTTTTTTAGTGTGGTCTAGTCACGAATCAAATTTACAACTTCGGATAAGATCCTTTTGCTTTAGCCATTCCATCCATCCTTCCCCCTTTAACCAGTTCGTTTCTCTTTTCGCTTTCCCGCTTCCATGGGACAATAAGCTGGCATGAAAGCCATTTCAAAGGTTTTTTTTAAATAGCTTTCATGCAAGTTGTTAGTCGCTCTCGTTAGTCGTAATATTTCAAAGGCTTTTTATCCCCCTTCATATAGTTTAGAACTTATATTCAATTTTTCCCCCTTTATTTGTACACACGGGCCTATTATTCAACAATTTTTAGTCGCACTCTTCGCTTCATTTATGCCGAACAACTGAAAATTTTGCCTTCAACGACAGCGAATATACTAACTAAAGTGAAGAACCCTGTACGGCAAAAAATGACGTA
Source organism: Lithobius niger (assembly GCA_023313725.1). Classification (NCBI taxonomy): domain Eukaryota; kingdom Metazoa; phylum Arthropoda; class Chilopoda; order Lithobiomorpha; family Lithobiidae; genus Lithobius; species Lithobius niger. The sequence goes on along the minus strand of JAHWFP010131733.1, from coordinate 17,759 downwards.
AGTCTCAGAAGTACTAAAGTGCAACAAGAATCAGCTGAAACTTCAGCTCTATTGAACATAAAAAGCTTCAGCTTTAAAAGTGGCAAAAGCGGTCGAGATATAGGATCATCCCTATATCTGGGCATAGATTTGGGGTTTGGTTAACATCTCTGTAATGTGTGGTACAGTGGAAAACCAGCCACTGCACTGTGACTGAGGTTGGCGGTAATGACCAAGCAGTCGACTCGCCATCAACCTCATTCCACTCCCCCCCCCAATCTCCTATTTCATTGTCGTTTTTCGGATTACTCCAGCGTTTCTTCACTCGCATCGAATAAACGGCTTGGCAGTAGACCTATCGTACAGGAAGAAGGTAGAGTGGTTTGCTGATTAGGAGGAATATTTTTTTGTCCTCCCAAACGCTAAAAGATTTTTGTGGAAAGTTAATCTTATGCACCTGGAGGATTGGCCCACTCCCAGCCAAAGCCACAGCTCACTCGCGAATTCCAATCGGAAATTCTAAGGCTCTTTTACACATCAGAATCAACATGAGGAGGAGGCATCACAGGGCCCTTCTCTTCCCGACAATGCCAGGGATGGCTGAAGTCTATAAACAAACATGCGTAGAGGTTAGGCTCGAAACTGGGACCTCTGTGGCACGTGTGTTGCACTCTACCATCAGGCCACCTAATACCCCATAATTTTATGTATTTGTTGGATCTCTTGGCTCTAAGTCCAAAACAAAAACTTGAAAGTCTACAAATGCAGCGAGATTGATGACGTCAAAGTTACTAGCATTACTTTCTCACCCAGCAGAACCCTATTTGGATCTGGTTGTTATGGTTTGTGATTAGTGCTAACTATTTGCAGCATTTCATGCAGGCCCTATGTATGATGTGGCACGGTTTAGGAATACAGGCCATAGTCCAACGGACAGCCTTACTATCGTTTTTATGTTTACGTTGCTTAAACATATTCATGTCAGAGACGATTTCAGATTTTAGGCGTTGTTATCATCTAAAGTATCAACTTAACTCTTTCCACACTAGACGTACACCCAGAAAGCCCCGTGTGTATGTAGGTTGGTAACGCAATTCGATCTCGCATCCCCTTGGCTGGTAGGTCAAGCCTCTCACAATTGGGCTGTGATTTGCTCGGTGTCATTCAGGTTCCCCACACTGTTAAACATTTCCGTAAAATTACGGTACAAGAACTGGTAATTTGTTTCTGGCACTCTGTACCGTAATGCACAGCCTAATGATTAGAGATGCGAACACGCATTACAGATGTAATGATAGAGGCCATATTGTAGCTATATCTCATTAATTTGATGATGTTTTGAAGAAGTCAAGCTGTGCCTCAAGATAACTTCAAGAATGCGACGTTATCAGCCTTTGGCAACAACAAGAGTTTCGCAATTTAACAATCAAAATTTTGCTGAAACTGAAAGAAATTGCACATTGTTTAGGAAAATTTCATCGCACTCATTGAGAGTTTAACAAAGAGATTTAGTCACGTTGGAAACGTCATTTATCAACCATCAAATGTAACGGTAATGTTTACCCACGCGATGAGCTGACTTGTGCCAAGTCCGCTACAAGAAAGAGCATTCTGCCTGGGCCAGCTGGAACCTTTAGGCTCAAATTAACTATAATTTAGCCCTAACTCTTGGTCACTAATTTCAACTAGGCTTATTTCAACTGGGCTAATTTCAATCCTAATGCTAACCCGAAAATAGTCCTGCTCGGCTTAACTCATTACACCACTATGTGATCGCAGCAGCTTATCAACCTATGTGCAGATTTTACCTAGCATCACCTTTTAACTCCTACTTGCCAACAGTCGCCTAGTCCAAATGGGCTTCCAAATTGGGCAGGCTGTTCGGGCCTACGGTGAGCATTGCGTGTATTTAAGGTTAGCCCAACTACTGGAAACTTTGTGGCCTTTAAGCACTGTCGTGTCCATGCCACGTATGTCATCCGTAAGGTTACGCATGCTTCGTGGTTGGGTTATGTTTCGTCAATCACATTTTTCACACCATCACAGCAGGTGTGAAAGAAGGTACGCCAAATCTGAGGGAGAAGTGTGTATTCCCCGTTAGCATGGTTAAGAGTGTCAAATGCCGTCATCTCTTCCATGACGGATATCACTTATAGTCTCACGTCTGCATTTGTGCAGATCTAGAGTGAAAACTATTATGATCTGGGCTTCCTCGAGATTGAGCGTATAGAGAGAAGACTCATCCCCTCGACTTCCATTCTGTTGGTCTGGAGGATTACAACTTGCCTTACGCCAGGCAGGAATTTGTTTAAGCTTTGGCCAAGTCGTGCAATTGCGCGTCCAGACTTGATGATGTCACTATTGGTTGTTGAAGCATCTGTCTCTGACCTTCCAGTAGTTTTTGCTGGCATCGGTCAACCATGTGTAGGCAGAGGGCTCTATCCTAGTTGGATTGAAGCCAGCAGTGGTAATCCCGGTTGTAAAAACAGAAAATGACTTGATCGCTCCATCCAGTCGTCAACCTATCTCTGACTTGCTGAGTCCATAAACCTGTGGAACAGATGGTTAGTGAGAGGATGGTCTCGGAGCTAGAATCACAGGTATTAATTGTCCTTGACCCAGTGTAGCTTTTGGCGTTTTTGGTCAACTATCGATCATGTGGTTGTCGTTGAATCAGACATGAGGGAGGCTTTTTGCCTGCGTCAACATATGGTTCAAGTCTATTTTGACTTGGAAAAGGCTTACAAGACGACCTGACACTACCGGGTTCTCTTTAACCTATACAACAATGGCTTGAGGGGACGGAGGGGAAGCCATTTAACTCTCCTCTCAGCTGTTCTTTCCACGTTTTTGTCGCCACAATTCGTTCCTGTTGCCCAGTCATTGTTTATTGATGACTTTAGCCTCCACTTTCGGGAAACTCTTATGCAGACCTGCGAGCAGTAGCTGCAACTGGCAATTAACAGGGTCCAGAGCTGTATGCGCTGTGCCATCCAGTCCTGCTTGGTGGGTGGTTTTGGATGGCATGCGGGGAGGCAGACGCTAGGTCGGTAAAGGTGATTGCCGTGATAGGCTCCAGCAGTCCTGTCAGGAGACGACCTCTGAAATGCCGCATCTTGATGCTTGGGGAGCTGTCAGTGGTTCCCTTGATGTGTCCCAAGTGGGCTTTTTCCATTCCATCTGGTAGCCCTCCCAAACAGTTCCACTCCACCAACAAGTTACTGGCAGGAGATCTGATGGCTGTGTTATCAATACGTCGTATATCTATAGCATTTTAGGGATGCTGGATGGCTCAAATTCCAAAGTTGACGTGATATGTGCTTGTGTGCATGAGGGAGTGAGTGTTTCCCATTGTCTTCCATCAGGCTATTCTAGATTTTCAGCAGAGCTTTTGGATCTCAGCCTGGCTGGTGAATGGATCCTTGACGTTTGTGGCATGCATGTTATCACAGGTATCGATTCTACGAGTGTCCACGAGTCCATGGCATCGGCCATCCCTCAGAACTCCTTGACTCCTTGGCCAGCAAAGACTGTCATTTTCTGCTGGATCCCGGGCCATGTTGGGATAGCTGGGAATAAACATGCTGATGAGGCAGCAAATGGAGCCTTTTTTTGTCCTTTCCACGAAACTGATCTCAGCCCTGTTCCCTCGGCCGCATTTCCAACTCTTGTGTCTGAAGTTGCATGCTGCTTAGCAGGCCTTGCGGGACAAACAATATGGCAATAAGTTAAGAGTTATTAAACTGAAAAAAAAAACTAATTATTAAAGGCGCTGTCCAGGCATGTCACTCAGCTTGTTGCCGCAGTCGCCGAGAGGAGGTGGTGCTGGCCTGTTTGCGTATTGGTCACACCAGCCTTAGAATTGCTTCCTTTTCAAGGGGATACCCTTTGTTAATTTCGTTGTTGTCACCAGCCGCTTATGGTCCATCACGTTGTTGTAGACTGTCACCACCATGATGGTGTTTGTCGCCGTTTCTATCACCCGCGAAGCTTAGCATGTCAAATGGGAGATAAGTCAGTCCACGTGCCCAGAGTTTTTAAATATTTGCAAGATATACAGATATATGAAAATATATATGTTCATGGTTTGTTTAACATCGCGATAATGTATGGCACAGTGGCAACCCGAACCACTGCAGTGTGACTGAGATTGGCACTAATGGCCTCGCTGTCGACGCGCCATTGAGCCTCAACCCCCCCCCCCTCCCAAATGCGTTAGTCAGGCGAGCACAGTAAATAGACCATCTTTAACAACTGAACCCAGTCTATCCAGGCTATACGTTGATAGTCAGGCACCACTCAGTGAACTATAATGCCTATCCCTAGTCAGGTTGTGGAATTTTATTTGCGCATTGCGACTGACACAAATCAGCTACAGATTAAAAAAGTCTTTAACTTGTTGGAACATGTTTGGGTTAGGTCATGTTAAAGCATTAAAATGATTGTTTAAGTGAACCTGAGGTGCCAACCCACGTCAGCCTACTACATCCAACTAATTGGTTTTTAACACTTCGGGTCCAGGGAACAGCACGAAGGCAATTTACGTTTTTTTGGCAATCAAGTGGACCTGAGAATGGCCGTTTATTTCATGCTGAGTCACGGTGATAAAGCAGTTTAAGCTTAAGACATGGTTAAAGAAGCTTTTCGTCGTTGCTTCATTGTGAGGCATCTCCTTTGCTGCATTACTTTGGATGTTGCAGACGACGTGTATCTCAGGATGTTGGCTCAAATTCTAAGAGATGACGATCTCACTATTAAAACATTGCTGGAGGCTGCGAAACATTGTTGTAGTGAAGCTACTTTGATACTAGTTTTAGTCCTACAATTTTTTATTTCCAATAAATCCTTTTATTGGACGAGTGTAGGCTATTAAAAACAATTAAACCTGCTTTCTTACGGTAATTATTTTAATTACCAAGTTTACTTTAGGGTATTAAACAAAAAAGCCCTGAAAGTAAAAAGAATACCTCAAAAACAAAGACAACCTACTTTGTAAAGCACAGTAATCATTAAACCGGACATGCTGTAGTCGGACCTTATAATTTAAAATATTTAAAAAGATAAGAAGAAAAATGTGTTGCAGGAAGGAGGGCGTATATCAGTTTTATTAAAAAAATTAAGACTGTATGGGTATTAAAGAATAAATTTCCTAATTTTCTCTGTGTAATGAAATGGTGACCAATTTTGTTCTACATTTAGGTAAATGCACGTGCCCACGTCAGTCCACGACAGTGATATAATGAAATCGTACTAAAAAAAAATTCTATTGTTTTCTGCTTCGCTGCAACTCGAGAACCAAAACAAGCACCTTAATGAAATTTCCGAACATTTTCTTCGTTTAACCCTGCCACATGGGCTGACATAAACGTAGCCACCAACTTCCATAATTTGAGGTTCGTCGGCTTCCCTCTTCCCCTACCCCAACCTTCGTCCTTGCGCTACCAGATCAGTCAAGCAAATTCTGTATTTTTTTTTAATGCAGAAAAAATAACTATCATATTTTCGAGCAATGATCATAGCCAAGAATTATGGAAATTTCTGCGGCTGACGAGCAAGATTTCTCTTGAAAAATTTGATATAACTCTCTTCCCCTCATCGGTGCCAATCCCTCCCCCCAAAAGACTATGAAGAGTCCCGCCGACAATTCTTTTAAAAAATCATGCTACGAAATACACTACATTTTCGACGAAAATTGGGAATGGGAATTAAAACAAATAGAAAGACGAAAATATGAATGTGTGACAGAATACACACTCATTATAGGTTAATTGTATTTATTTAGTGTGCCATGTCGGAAATTAGTTTTAATTTTTCAATTTTGTTTTAAAACTGTAGCCGAATATAACTCTTAAATTTCAGTCAAAATTTGGAATTCGAAAATTGAAAAAAAAACTTGGCTACTGAGGAGAGATACTCCTCGTGTTCCCCTCCTGTCGGCATCCCGGCTTTCCCTAACCTAGAATTTCACTCATGTCCGACGCTAGCCTATTGGTGGGCCGCAGCAAAAAATAAACTCGCACAAAAATATTGGTTGCACGACGGAAACGCCCTTTCAAGACGAGTGAGTGTGCTGCATCGCGAATGTACGCTTTCTAGCTCATAATAACGCTGCAGCACTTTGTACAAATTGCACTTTGTGGTAGTGGTGTGGTTTCAGACAGGGGTCTTGAAGAACCCCCCTCCTCTTTCTTTCGTTCTGTCTTGCGTTTCGGCACTAGGAAACCAGGCAAGGAGAGGGGATATCGATCGTGCCCCCTGCAGTTAGCGAGGGAGGGAGAGAAGTGAGCAAGCGAGCAGCAGCGAGAGAGCCGGCGATTCCTGGAAAAGCTCCGGCGTTTTGAACGCTGTGAAGTGGAAGGGAGAGAGAGAGAGAGAGAGAGAGAGAGAGAGGGTTGGAAAGGGATTGGGGAGGGGGGAGTAGGGGGAGCCGCCAGGCACCACGACGCCCACGTCACCGCCGCATTGCAGCTGCGGTGCTAACTCATGATTCGCGCTCGCCAGCCAGCCAATCAGAGTGCAGCACCGGTTCGAGATAGGAAGCGAGAGGAAGGAAAGGCAGCCATCGATTTTCGAGTTTGTCTGTCGTACGTTCGTCTAAAAACTTTTTATCTTCTTTTCTTCGTCTTGCTTCGCGCCAAAACCAAGAAGGAATGAACGAAGAAAGGAAAGAAATGAAACAAACTGCTCTTGCACGCCAGGTTTTTAGTGCCCCGCCGACTATTAAAAAGAAAAGCTTCTTTTTTTTTTATTATTTATTTCTTCGATACTTTATGTTATAGCTGCCTGCGCTGTTTGACTTATAACTTTTTGGAAAGAAAATTTTCTCTGAGACAGGGCCATAAAAAAATGTTTGGCCGGGAAAAGAAATTACGTGGGCTTGATCGAAACATTTTTAAGGTAAACTGAGCCTACGTAGATTTGTGTGATAATGGCGTATGGAATAATGGAATAAAGCACTTGGAATAATAAACCTGGATAATGAATTATTGTATGTATACCATTAACTGACGATTTTTGGAAGATTACCTGCTATAAGGAGGTTGATGGATATGATAGCTTCTCAGGTATAATTCTGATGAACTGTTTGATTAGAAAATCGATGGTCAGTGTGGTATAGACGAGGATTGTTATTGACTATGTGAGCCTGATCGAAACATTTTTAAGGGGGGGGGGGGAATTGAGGCTTAATGGCGCGTCGACAACTTGGTCATTAGCGCCAACCTCAGTCACAGTGCAGTGGTCCGGGTTGCCACTGTACCACACATTACAGAGATGTTATTCAAACCCCTAATCATTGCATTTTTAAGGCAAACTAAGCCTACGTAGATTTGCGCGATAATGGGTGTACTTGGAATAATGAAATAATATACCTGGAATAATACATTTGGAATAATGTGGGCTTCTTGGGTGATGAATTATTGTATACCCAAGTGACGAGTTTGAGGAGATTAGCAGTTAGGAGAGTTTAGACGAATGGTAAACGATAGCTTCTCAGGTAATTTTCTGATGAATTTTTGAAAAGACAGTCGATGTTCAATGTGACGAAGAGAGGATTGTTGTTTCTGTTGTTTTTTTTTTGTTTTTTGTTTGTTTGTTATGCTACGGTACCGTACTTGCATGTTAAATTTACGGAAAAACATGGTTTTAGTTTATTGTCGCCTGTAGGTCGTACATGAGTTTAATTTAACTTTATGATGCGGAAACTACAAAGCCGGAAGGTTTTTAAAAGAAAATCTGAACGTATTTAGGCGAAAACCACCAAACCTTCTCAAACTACTTTTGGCCTAAGCCTACATAGTGAACATATCTGCTAGCTGAAACTTTTAAGACAATTTATTTTAGTTTTTCCGGATTGCTTTTTTTTTTTTTACATTTCTAAAATTCAGTCAGCTTTTGTTTTTTCACTAAGTTTGAATCATTTTGCAGTTATTTCCGGATATTCCAGAGGGTGGAATTGGAAAGGCAACCAACCACTTTATTCTCTGCCCTGCACTGCTTTATCTGTAATGCAATATTTGCTTAAAATACAGTGGCCAAGTGAATTAATTTTTGCGTTATAGTTTTTTACATATAGGGGTAGGAAATTTGCTGAAAGAAATTCTATTAATTTTATTGGACGGTTGTTTTGATGACTGTAAAGAAGAAACGGTAGTAATGACTATACTGTTTGTTTGTACACGTACCAGTATTAGTTTGGTAAAAGCGTTCAACGAAAAACTGAGCTCTAAATTGATTCTGGATTAAAATGAATTTTCTACTGAGCTAATTATTAAAAAAAAAAAAGCGCTGTGATCAAATGCAACGCCGAACAGCAATGGGAATGAATCCGGAAGAAAAAGTAGGCCTATATTTTTTAGAGTTCTTGAAGAGCCAACCAGAACAGCTCTATTACTCCGAGTTTAGTCCTTCATGTATGAAGTGAATCCACCTTTAGTCCTGGACATTAAATTACCCACACTTTATCTAATAATTTTTTTTCACAAAATTTTGCAACAGTTTACACGTTTGCCATAAGATAAATAATTGTCTTTATTAAGATGTCATGACCTAATGAAACATCACCGTCAACTTTTCCATATGGGTCCCTGTCGTGTTCTTCTATTTGTTCTAAATATATTTCAACCAAATCAGCCTACTTTGCATTTATTATCATTATTTTTTCGTCATGCAGTTTTCATTCGCAAGTTTTCCTTTATTTTTTATTTTATTCTATAAGAACTGATAGACCTAAACGATTTACATATTTATGTTTTCTTTTCTATCCCTTGTGATTATATTGCTGCATTTGAGTGTGAGCTAAGTGGGATTGAGATTAAATATATATTTTGTTGTATTATTGTATAGCTCGTACGAGAATGTGGTTTCGTGGTGAAATGGTTGGATAATTAAATATATTTTGAAATTAAATATATTTTTTTCTAAAAATATTCAAGCATGAAACTTCAAACATATTATAAATACGCTGTACGATAGGATTTGACACCTGTTTGAGTACTTGTTTTTCTATATAATTCTATAATATTAGACTAGGCCTCAGCAGGACACACAGGCCGAACTGGTTTCTGAAAAACTGGCTTTTTAAATGCTTCACAAGCACTAAAATGATCGTATAAATGAGTTTTATGTAGGCCTATGCTGGACTTATAGTGGCCCCCCCTTAAATCCAATTAAAATTTTTATTCCAATCTTTGCCACTCCCCCCCCCCCCCACCACAACAAAATTCCTGGATGATGAGTCGACTGAGTTACCACTATACTCATGCACTCCTGACTAATGGTACTATTTGCTTCAATTAGCTGGATTTTAACGGTTAGCCTAAAACAGGAAACTCAGGTTCACTGGGCTTAGGCTATAAGGAATTATTTTTATAGGGATGTAACAGCCAGCGCTAAACGGCAGTGACGTTGAAAACTGCTGATGATACTTAGGAGCCACACCACTACACACTCAGTGATTCACTATAGCTCTTGTCAACTTGTAAAAGCGTTTTAAGATACAAAACGTGGCGTCGAAGATTGCGTTTACGGCACCATAAACTCGAGAAATGTTCAATTAAAAGAATATGAACTCAGTGGGGGTACATTCTCAAGCGGGGCTGGCCACGTGACCAACCAACGCTCTAGCCTACCACAGGCATCCGAGAGCTGCCTTATATACTTCCGAAAAGCACGTGCTGAACTAAAGAAAGCAACTGAATAGAACTCAGAGAAGCCACACGCCAAACCACTAACCAACAGTTAAATTTAATATTGCTAAAATGTGTGGGTTCAAGGGTTTATGGTTGTAAGCGATAGCTTGGTGGGCATTTTCGAAAACGAGTGGTCCTAATTTGTGCGTTACTTCATGGCTTCCGGCCTGTAGCTGAGTCATTTTTACGCTGGCGCAGAGTTACAGTTTTAATCATTCCTTGAATGAGTCAATTTGACAACTGTTTTATAAACTGATTTACGAAAATGTGATTATCATATTTTTTTTAAATCTTGATATTTTATTCATCGCATTACATCGTAACAAAAGATCTGATATGTTTGTCTTGGAAAGTCATAACCTGACTACTAAAAAAAATTATAGCGTCATAAGAAATACATTAAAAAATTAATAATGACATCACTTTCGAAAACGTTATGCCGTTATTGGGCATAAACCACCGCGGTTTGAGACAGCGTAGAATTTCGTACGATACGAGACCGAGAAGAGACTAGAGTTACATGTCTGTGTTCTCCTGTGGTCTCGTTTGGACTAGACCTAGAACACAAAATTAAATTCGCAGGTAAAAGCAAAAATAAAAAAAAATTCAGATAAGAATCTGAAAGTTTCATGCTTCATTATAATTTACAAGGCCTAGACGTAACTACTATTTTTAACTTTCTGTCCATTTTCTTTTTCTTTTTCAAAAGTAGCCGACACCTAGTTTTGAATACGTTTTCGCACGAGAGGAGACGATACGAAGATCACTATGTTATGTTTAATGTTTAATAACAAAGGCGTTAGCTGTAGTCTAAAGGTGTTTCATACTCAGATTCATTTTCATTTTATGCTACGCATTCCTTAGCGACATAATAACATTATTTCTGGAAAAAAAATGTGAAGGCTACAAAATTGTAACAGAACAAAATGGCGTTTCAGATAGTTGTCGGGTAGGAAAGTTACTCCACATAACTGAAAGGAAGGATGGATATGAAAGCGCAATGGCACGTCAACAGAATAGTTATTTGCGCCCATGCTTTGACGAATGGTGCGTAATTTAGGCAAGCATTACACAACAATACAGCCGAAAACATACAAGCAATCGACGATTTGAATAACGTAGAGACGGGGCGAAAGGAATGACAAATTGTTCATGCTTATTCTATCAATTTCAAGACTGATTAATTTTTATTTTTAATGTCCCGGAATTCGCCAGATTGTTCCACCAAGCAAACAAAACAACGGCGAGTAAGTAAATAATAAGAATTAAAAAAAGTGACGAAGCACACAACGTAAGACAAGTTGGCTGGTAATGGAGAGTTAGGTCACTTGCGTTTTTTCCCCTCTGCCGTCGGGTCTTTTAGGCCTACAAATAGGTCTACCCGATTCTAATACATTTTGGCAATAAAATCTCACAACAAATGAGTAAAATCTTAAAATAACAAAGTTTTAACCCTAAAGTGAATCAGCTTGCTTCACCGTCTGGATGGGGAAGTCGCATGCACCACCACGTGCAAAGCGTCCAAGTGGAAAATCCTAAGTTTACACACTTCCACTTGACGGGCCAGAAATTTAGGATTTTACGACCCTCCTGGCTCTAAAGTGGGTTTGCTCTTTTTTTTTATTTCTTCATTTTATTCTTACCGAACCTGAGGCGAAGTCCTAAATCTGGAGTTAAGCTCTACCTCCGAGTTAGTCCTGTCCTTCTTGGACGACTCGGGGAGGCCTTTTTCTTGATTGTTCCGTGAGACATTTCACCAACAAATGGCTTAATCCCGTCCTTGTCTTTGGCAAGCCTAATGCTTTCACCCCTTCAATATGTTGCTTTCAGTGTAGGCGGCTATAAAATGCTGATTGCTTAGAAAGCAGAAGGTTTTATCGGCGCTGGGGTCTGGCCGTGGCTCACACACTCTCCCCAATTCAAAGCTGCACTTGGGGGTATAGGAACCCATTGGATGCACTTGGGCGCCTCTGGTGGGCAACGTGGTACACATCAACTTTGTACCGCCTCCTCTTGTGGTGTAAGAGGTTCATCCTCGGTCTATACGAGTTCCCACTTTTTCTACCCTCAAAGAAAATAGTCACTGTTAAAAAATAAATCCCTGTAAGCATTTTAGTAAAATTAAGGTACAAAAAAACTGGTAAACTGTTTCCAGTTCTTTGAACCGTAATCTTCATTTGCACTGTACAGCCTATCAACTGGAGGTGCGAATATCTACTTTTTTTTTTCTTTTGGAGATATGCGAACATCTCTTGAATTTTTAAGAATGCCTGATGAATTTTTACATTTCACAAGTTTTACTCAAACGAAATGAAGTGTTGAAGATTGGCTTTTATCGACTCAAAGTTCTTCATGCCTTTTTTTTAGAAATTTTACAGTTTTGTTTATTCGTATTTGTTTACCATAGCGGAATGAGTTTCTGTAATTTTTGTTTTAAGTACGACGCATTGTTTTTTTTTTCTTATAAATATTGTGTGTATAACGTAGCACCCAAACAAGCCTGAACTGGGTTTAGGGCTGCTTTTTTATGAAAATTAATGTAATTATAAGTAAAAACAGAAGGCGTATGACACGATGGCGCACGAAGTCAATACTCCTCCTTCAGATCAATTTCCAATTTATAATTGTGCCTTACATTTTATGGTTAAAAGACAGGCCCGGACTGGCTTAATTCTTACGACCGGGCTCATAACATTTTGGCCCACCAAATTAACACTTTGGCCCACCAAATTAAAAAAAATTGGCCCACTGAATTAGTTTTTCCATAAATTTACAGGCACCCCCCCCCCCCCCACTCCCCCTTTGCAGCATTCAGTTGTATCGGTCATTACAAGATTCAACACATGAGGATTGCAATGAACAAAATAAAAAGAAAGAGCGGGTGCTGGCCCACCGGGCGATCGCACTCCAGCCCCCCTACCCAGTCCGGGCCTGTTAAAAGAACTAGTAACAAATTACCAGTTCTTTGTGCCGTAATTTTATGGAAAGTTTTAACAGTGAATCCTTACAATTTTCAGTGGTGCACAGCTAAATAATGCAGCTAAAATAGTTGAGTCGAGTTGAGTTTATTTTCGGTACAATTTACAAGGAAAGCATTGACAAAAGACGAACCTCACACCACAAACGTACTAAAAAAAAAAAAAAGAAAAACTGAAGCATCTTCTTTAAAAATAGGAATAAAATTCAGTAATTAATGTGAGAAAACAGGGTTTTCAAAATCAAATAAAGCGCGATTAACAACAAATTAATAAGAAAAAAAGGGGGGGGGGGGTAAGAGTAGGCTACTAAAAAAATAATGTAACCAAACAAGAAGAGTTGTAAATCGGACGAGTTACAGAATGATTTCTTAATAGTATCATGCGTTCGACACTCGTAAACTCTTCGAGATTCGTAAATCCTTAGTAAATAGTTCAGTTTATCCTTTAATTACGAAACAGGCCTCGAACACACAGGACGGTGTATTAGGCGACTGTTATCGTCGTACAAAAGCCTTCAAAACACACTATTGGGTAGTGTATAACGCGTTTTCACAAAAGCGACCCGCTTCGTGCTTTCCTGCCTACCACGACTGCACTGCTGTGAAGAGTATTCGTTAACTTCCAATGCCGCCAAGCATTCCAAGAAGAAGTTTGGTCAAACTTAGCGCGTATAGTGCAATCAATGCGCAATATCGTAGCAATTGGTAGTTACACCCTTGGCCAACAAACTATAAGTTTCTACAGAATCCTATGTTCCGCCACCACCTTCGAAAATTGGCAGCCGAATTTTTTATTTTTTATCGTAGAATGGAGCTGCCATCATGGAAATATATGATCAGCACTCAGGTTTGTGACAGCAACATGGAACCAAGCTCAAAAATTCGTACCCCGGTAAAAAAGGCTGTACCCTTAATGGGTTAAGGCAACTGAACTAACCTGCCTACAGTTTCACCAACAATATCAAGAACATCACTGCAAATCGTTATTTTGTGGGTGGTGCAAATAGTAAAATAAAAGTGCCACCTGACTGGCAAAGCCCCACAAACACATAAAATCACGCTAATTTTATATTCCAGCCTATATCTTGGCCTTGTTCACACACACAAAAAAAAAACGTATATAAAACATGAGTAAAACGAGCTTGAGCTCCCTTACAGGCTACAACAAAATGGCGGGTGTTGTAGCCTATAAGGGAGCTCAAGCTCGTTTTATTCATGTTTTACATATGTTTTTTTGTGAACAAATGCCAAGATATGTGCTGAAATATAAAATTAGCGTGATTTTATGTCTTTGTGGGGCTTTGCCAGTCAGGTGGCACTTTTATTTCAAGAACATCAGCATTTAAAAAATAAAAACACCGGTCAAACAGAAATTCGTTATGTAACATTGATAAACAACGAAGGAGAATGTTTCCTACACGGCTGTATCACTAACCGCTAATTTCAGGTCAAAATTGGAGAATATTAAATGTTCTACAATACTGAGTAGCTACTGCGCTGCACCTATATCGGTTCTTAGACAATCTTATGTAGCGGGCTATAAAGTTTAGCACTGTCCATGTTTGGCACTCATCTTGTCGTCAAACTTGCCGAGAAGTGGCGGTGTTGGCCCGTTTACGAATTTATCACACCAACCTAACACATTGTTTTCTTTTTTTTCAGGAAGGAATTTCCTCCTGAATGCCATTATTGTCTTCGGCCATTTTCGGTCCATCATATACGTTTGTGGAATGTCACCATGTTGATTCCGTCTTTCGGTACAATTCGGAGTCTCGCCGTTTCCGTCTTCCACGAGACTTAGCGCGTCAATTGGGCGATGACTCTATCCTCTTGTCCGGTATTTATTTATTTATTTATTTTTTTTTTTGCAGGAGGTGCAGATGTATGATAAAATCTATAGTTTGGGGTTTGTTTACCATCTTTGTAATGTGTGGCGCAGTAGCAACCCGGACCGGACTACTGCACTGTGAATGAGGTTGGCGCCGGTGAAGAAATGAGATTCAGGAAGGAATTCTCCCCTCAAAAGAAAACAAGGTGTTAGGCCAGGTGTTCTAAACAAAACCCCGAAAGACACTGACTCCCCTTTCAAGGACGTTTCATATTCAAATCCCTAAATTCGTTACCCGGTTGGCTTTACTCAGAGAAGATACAGGGACAGCCAGCAATTAGCTTCGTCAACACGGAAAAGACGGCACGCACACGAGATCACGAGCACACAATTCCATAAGTTATGCACAAGAGTAACACTAACACTTTCAAACAAATCATATTGCAAAGCAAACACCCATTTTGAGGCTGCAGAAGACCTGAAGAAGTGTTACGTATTCTGGAAAAAGTGCAAAATGCGCCACATTTCCTTGAATAGTGTTTTATTCCACCTGTTTAAGCGTTTTTAAACACTTAATATTGCTTCAAAGCACCATTATGAAAACTCCAAAGCACCTTTAAAGAACAGGCATAGCACCCTAGGGTGTTATGGGCGCAGAGTACTCTTTTGAAATGATCAGCACCCTACAAAACACCCTTTTTACGAAAACACCCTAACTGAAAGGTGTAGTTAGGGTGTCAGTAATACAGTTAACCTAAAAATATGTTCAAGAGCACTGTAAAGGTCGTTGTGAAACACCCAACATCAAAACATTTTTGAGAGAAGCACCCTTTTTACACCTTTTTTTTCTAAGAGTGTAGCCTATATTCACTGTAAAAAAAAAAAATCTCAATACTTCGCGCTTCTATAAGCAATAATTTGCGCCTAGACAGCTATAGTAACTCTCAGCGAAAATTTTCTAAATCGAAGCATGCCGAAGCCCAGTAAAAAAAAAAAAAAATTTTTTTTTTATATAATTATAAAATAGTTTGCTGTCTCTAAAACCAGGCCCTCAAAAAGCGAAGGAACTGAAGGGGAGGAGAAGGAAGGGATGAGAAGGGTTGAGCGAGCGAAGAACTAGCTACAACTTTAATACAACCCCCCACCCCCGCCTTTTTTTATACTTTATTTTTATGTCTTTTCGTTCCACTCTTGGACTCGAATTCGATAAGCCGCGGCCGGTGCGCACCAGGGCAGCGCCGCGCACTTTCCCAGCAACAACGTAAGATTGGAAATGGGCCTGGTGCAGTAATTTTATAGTTTTTCACAAAGAAACTGAAATTGGGATTGGCTTTGGGGCAACGCTGCTGTAAAAGCTTGAAGGGCAATTCGGGCACCGCCCGACCCACAAATACGTATATACCCAAGCTATATGTGTTTGCCGAGACCACCCAAGGAACCTATACGTAATAAAAATCACAATGTCTTAGATCGGCTAACCCAGTTATTTACTGCGTCTGTTTTTATAGTTTTTGTGCAGAATAACGGACAGGAAGTTATATATCGACGCCTTTTCTGCGTTGATGGAAACTTCACTAAACTTTTCTGTAGTCTACTTTCTGAAATTCCGTAAACAGTAGGGTTAAAGGTAGACTGTTTCTTTTCTTTTTATGTTGTTAATTTTGCAAAGATTAATTAATTTAATGCAAAAAGTTTAAATGCCTCGCGCTTTTTTGGTGTTATTTAATTTAATTTTTGGTTTTAATCTTCGGATGCCTGACTCTTTCAAAGATCTCATGAATACTCTAAAAAAGTTCTTCGAAATTTTTGCGTGACAAACAAAGATTTAAATCAAAATAAATACGTTATTCCAATCAAGTAAATTCCAATTAATCGAAAACTTTATACGATAGTTCATCTTTGTTGTTTCCAGTTAGTGTCATTACATAACTATAAAGCCTTATTTTTTTTTTTGCTTCCATAAAAATAATAATAATATCTTTATAATAATCTCGGAGGCCGGCTAAAAGGAAGGCTAAAATGAAAACCACTTCTCCCCTCCTCGCGCCTGCATTGAAAATGCACTCTCCCACTCTACCTGCATGGAAACAGGAGGCAGGCATGAGTGGTCGATCAACTCAATAAAGGTTCAATCTAACAAGTCGTCGGGCCGAACAATCACTTCTCCCCTCCTCGCCTTGCATTGAAAATGCACTCTCCCATTCTACCTGCATGCAAACAGGAGGCAGGCATGAGTGGTCGTCGGGAAGAGTGCCGGGAAAATGTCCCGGGAAATGTGTCCGTAAACTTAATTCATGACCGGCTCCGTGCATATCACGAGCTTCTTCTATGTACATAATTTTTGATAGTTTGTTAAGAGTCGGTATACGTTTCAGTCTGGGCAGTTGTCTTTTCGTTCTTTCTCAGATTAATGTAGCTTGTATCACCACAAGGCCAGTCTTTAATGCATACTGTTTGCTTCGTTATATAACTTGTTTAAAAATAATGTCGATGAGGTTGACCACAACAGCGTGGGTTTTTGTTTTCAAAGTTGTAGCCTCAATTTCCCGATCTGATAGTAATCCAGTTGACATATTGCCCAGTCGATAGCGAACGTAGACTTGAAACCTTTTTTGTTTAGTATAATATAATATTCCAACTAGATTGGCTGTACCTATTTAAACTTACATGTAGATGGGAAACCAGTGGCTGTTGACAATTTTCTTTCTGGTAGTGTTTTTAAATATATTTTTTCTAATATTAAATTTACGAGTACAGCAATAGAAGGCCATTAAGCCTCAATGTCCATCCCCCCAACCTATGAAAATAGTTTTCCAGTCTATTTCTAGAGGCTAGCGTACCAGCTGTGTAAAAGTAGGCCTTCAAGCACACGTGAGCCTACACTTGAAGCCAAATTCGACTGTAACTCGCAACCTATTTGCGTCCTTGTGCAACCCCGAATTTAGCATCAAACACCAAAAGTTGAACACTCTGCCAGGGTTCGCACTTAGCGAATTGAATTCCTGAAAAGCCTTAGGTTTGAACACCCAAAATTCAAGGCTTGAAAAACCTTGAAAATAGAAAATTTTGTAGTCTGAGCCCTGAAAGGCCCTTGAATTAGATGTGTACTATTTTTTTTTAAAGAAATAACGCAGGCGACACTGTTAACAATAGCTTAATATTCATTTAGGTAAAAATTAAATAAATACAAAAAGTTTGTCAGGCAAACCCTTTTCGTATGTGAATGATGCTTCCATCTGGTTGTTTATGTAGTCACTAATGCTGATTTCTGACATTTTCTGTGACG
>JAHWFP010131732.1:0-22285 GCA_023313725.1 Lithobius niger | reverse complement strand
GTCATGTTCGAGTTTATCGATAGAGATTAGCTGTTTGACGTGTGTTAAGTCCTTTTGCATGTTTGTAATTGTTACTTCCAAATTACTAATAGCAGATTTGTTTTTGGCGCACACGGTTTCTTCAGTTTTGCCCATACTTTGATGTATTTCGTTGGCTGAAGAATCCTCAGTCAACTCGGACAGACAGAGGCTATCAATGGACAAATTTATCGGGAAATGTGGTGTAAAGTTCATTGTGTGATAATGTGAAGGAAGTGTGTCCGACGTCACGATAGGTGTGGAGGCCTTACTCCTTAATTCGTATTCGTAGGCTTGGTTTGCTTTTAATTTAATTTTATCCCGTTCCATTTTCTTTCCTCGATTTTTTTCATTCAGATGCTTGTTGAATTTTTTGTTTTTGCTAGAAGCTTTTCGGACCGTAACAAATGTTGATTTTATCCTTTTTTCTGATTTATGTATGGGATGCTTCTTACCCAGGCTGCAGTCATCACCCTCCATGGTTTACAATTCGTATTAAAAAATTAAAAAGTAAAAAATAAATAAAAAATAAAAGTCCTAGTGCCAGTCTCGAACCTGGGATATCACAAATTGTATTACCCAATACAAATTTAAAAATGGCTGCCCCCTAAGACAGGTTGTAAACACACATTGCAATTTCGGGGGCAATCGCTTTCGGGGAGAAGAGGTGAATCCAGATTTGGCCGGATTAAATCCTATGGACGCTGGGGTTCCGTCCTGTTTCGCCAAATCCCGTTTCGCCGAAAAGAAAGCAGATTAACAGCATTTGCCTCAGGGGCCAGTCCCGTTTCGCCAAATCCCGTTTCGCCAAATATCGTTCACGAAATTTTAGCCACACGAAACATTTAAAACATTTAAACACGAACATTTATAACATGATAATGGTCAGACATTTATACATAAACACCCGTTTTGCAGAATCCCATTTTGCAAAATAGTTTGTTTCAAATTACGTGACTCGCTCGCGCTACCGCGCTCGCTGCGGCTAAACAAATAACATCAGAAACCACAACTAATCAAAAATTACTGACAATTAGGCATGCCTCTTTAACTTCTGCAATGTTACATTTTTAAAGACTATTTTAATTCTGAGAAACGGGATTCTGCAAAACGGGAATTCCCGTTCGAAAAAGGTTAACCATTACGTGTATAACTAACTATTCTTAAACCTTGGCATTGAGGTAGTGACGCCCAAGCATTCTAAACAATTATATTTAAAGCGTACGTTTTTCTGTCTGTATTGCCAGTTTTCAAAACGCTAATAAATTAACTGGGCTTATTCTACCACTGCTCGTCTCTGTTAAACGTGTACCTTTTTAAGCCCCATTTTACATAGAAATAAGGTATTTAATTTCGTGTACGTAAAACTTTGTCAAATTCGTTTTGGCGAAACGGGATTTGGCGAAACGGGACTGGCCCCTGAGGGCAAAACTGTTAATCTGCTTTTCTTTTGGCGAAATGGGATTTGGCGAAACGGGAGTTCACCGACCACATAATGGGGGGAATATAGGGGGGAGGGGGGTGGAGAGGACAAACACAGGGGTTCCGAGAGGGGCGAGTACAGAAAGGGGCAGGCGGGGAAATCGGACCACACAATGGGAGAACGTGGGGATGGGGAAGAGGAGACAGGGACCGAATATGGGGTCCACTGGCGGTCCACTGGCGGACCCCCGAATATGGGGTCCACTGGCGGAGAAATATGGGGTCCACTGGCGGCCTTTTCAATTCATGCTGCCAGTAAAGTATTTCACTTCCGCATGCGGGAACCAGCTACACCGACGTATGTTACGCCGGGGGTACAGCTAGTATTATTTATTTTTTATTTCAAATCAATTCAAATCTGTTATTTTTTGTTTCTCGTTCTGACATATCAATTCCACTTGGTATTGATCTAATCTTGATTCCAGTCAATTCCCGGCTGATTCAGGAAAAATTCTGACCAATAGCATGCAATTCTTATGCAATCCCAATCCCATGCAATTCCACCCAAAGCCCATCAGCAAAACGTTCGCGGTGCTACTGGCAAAATGTAGGATACTGCCAAATATTTAGACGATTTTGGTGACGATTTGGGTTCAAATTGTAATTGATTTGAATTTCGTGAAATTGGCCTTAATTGGGCGGAATGGCATCTACAGGTTGAATCAAATCGGGCCAAAACAAGGCATTTTAAATCAAATAAAAATCAAATCAAACTTTCGATATCATTGGAATAGACTTGATCAATTAAGTCCATGTTCAGGTCATGTTGACTGTGGGAAGTGAAGTCAACCTGAGCTGAACATGAACTGAATTGATGGCCAACAAGTTAATTCCTACCAAGTCATTTTTTTTATTTCAGTAAATTTTCTAATTGTGCCTTTATGCCGCATGACAAAATATGACGTCAAGCGAAATTGAAGCTTAATAAAATAAATTCCATCAATTCATTACGTGGAATTGTCCGGTGTTGTATCAGTGGGGCCCCCCCCCCCCCCCAAGTCCACAAAAGTAGAACTGAGTCTGTTAATTGAGTCCGGACATTGGCTTGCGCCCATCACTGCTCACCAAACCACAGGAACTCGTAACTTGTCGGTCGCGCATCGCATGGACACAGAGTGTTACACGTATAGAGCAGTGACACGACGTAGCATTATTGTATATAACTCTATGCTGGAGCCTTAATGGGTTAGCTGCAAGGGGCACTGCCGAGAGAAACAGAAGGGCGTCATACTGAAGCCAATGCTGTGAAGAGTGATTTCTTAGACTTAAAACGCGCGATTTTTGTTGTTGGAGAAAACAACGTTATTTTAAGCCTAAGAAATCCGCTCTTCCGTTGTTTTTCCCTCCATTTTTATGTAGTGCACCTTGTAGTTATGCCCTCCAAAACCCATACTGGCGCCAATATGGTGGCAAATGTCACTGCTCTATAGGGGTGAAACCAACCAAAAGTCTTATCATTGAACAATCCTTTTTTTTTTTTCAATAATAATCACTGTTATAATCCCAGAAACTCACGCTGCACGTCTTTATTGTTAAATTGTCTATCGTTCAAAGTCATTATTTGTACCAGTACGTTGTCCACAGCGATCTGAGATTCTTTTCAGTTTTTGTAATCCCAGTCAACTTCCGGTAACGGCCGGGGCTTTAACCTTGATGCTAAAACGCTTTATCAGATCACTGTGGACGAAGTAGTGGTACAAAATAATAATGACTTCGAAGGTGAGACAAGTTATCAATACAGACGAGTTCCACTGATGATAATTAGGGAGCCCTGTAGAGGACATGCCAAGAATAAAAAAATTAGGCTCGTTATCTCGACATAACAAACTTTGTTATCTCGAGATAACAAACTATATTACTACTTCCGTTGCTACTTCCTGTAAGATCGCAGAAACGGAAATTCGTTATGTCGAGATAACGAATATAGTTTGTTATCGCGACATAACCAATTCGTTATCACGACATAACGAATTTCCGTTTCTGCGATCTTACGGGAAGTAGCAACGGAAGTAGAAACGGAAGTAGTAGCGGAAGCAGAAACGGGAAATCGTTAGTGTCGAGATAACGAATTGGTTATGTCGAGATAACAAACCTAATTTTTTTTTTTTTGGTATGTCCGCTACAGGGCTCCGTAGATAATAGCGCGTAAGCCTAAAATTTAATAACGCTCAATACAGGTACGGATTGTCCTACGATATGACCTCTTGCTGATTTCACTCCTTTCATTACATGTATATTATTCTGTATCCATAACGAAGCGCGAGCGACCTGTGCACAAAACTATTCGTTATTCCACCTGTTTGGTTTTTAAACCATTGACTGACTGGTCCGTCTTATTTGAAATGTTTCAGTTCAAGTCCCTTAAAAGCATGTCCACAGACCAGCGGCGATGCCTAGAGCCTCAAAGAGGAATGTGTCGGAATAAAATCGGGTTAATCGTTGTCCGCCATGCCTGTTGTAAATCGTAGTGTGCCATAGCTCACCGAGATGGGAAGTAATATACGAAAGAAGACACTTCAGCCATGTTTAATGGGGCAGCATCATCCCTGGGGGCTAATGCGCAGGCGCGACGACGACAAGGTAGCATGGAACGCAACCTAGCGGAAAATTGGGGTGTAACAAGGAAAAGCAAAGGCTTTGCTAATGAATTAGTGTGACCGCAGGCTGTTATAATGAAACTATCTAACGCACTTAGCCTCAGTACGACTGGAAGCTCTTAAAAGCAAATCGGAATGATGCTGTAGGCTTATAACTGGCCTCAATTTTTTTTTTACTGTTTTCTTTAATGAGACGTAAATAAAAGACGGGTAAACTTTCAGGAAGATAAGAAGTAAACGAAATGGTTGTATATAGGCATGGTATGCATACTATAGGACAGTGACACGACGTAGTATTATTGTGTATAACTCTATGGTGGACCCTTAATGGGTTAGCTGCAAGGGGCACTGCAGAGAGAAACAGAAGGGCGTCATACTGAAGCCGAAGCTGTGAAGAGTGATTTCTTAGACCTAAAACGCGCAATTTTTGTTGTTGGAGAAAACAACGTTATTTTAAGCCTAAGAAATCCTCTCTTCCGTTGTGTTTCCCTCCATTTTTATGTAGTGCACCTTGTAGTTATGCCCTTCAAAACCCATACTGGTACCAATATGGCGGCACTGCTCTATACGCAACTGAAAAAAAAAAAAAAAAAAGAGTGGTTACTCGTCATCGTAAATACTTACAGCAAGTTTCCCTTATGAAGATCGGCTTAGACATTTGGAGCTTCCTACTATGCAGGAACGTAGAATAAGAGACCATTTTAACATACCAATCTTAAATAATCCATTGATTTGCCCAGTGAAACCATTTTTGAACTCTCCATTGTCGGTCTTTACTCAAAGTCACAGAAAGAACCTCAAGAAGCCAGCTTTCAGAACTGACATTGGCAAATCATAGTTTACTGTGCGTTCTATCAGTAGGTGGAATGCCTTGCGTGGTGAATTCTACAACACTCACAGCTGGAAAAGTCGCTATGACAAACTCTACCCTGTACTGATGTGTCCGTTTCGTTCCTTTCCTGATATTGTTATTGTTGGAGCAATGGTGCAGTTATATATTGCAATCTCACCTAGAAGCTATAAGCTAGTCTGTTCTGAAGCTCACTTCCTACGGGATCAGATTATTATTATTTTTTTTGCAACCGATATTTATTTCTAGTAAGTTTGCCTCCTCCTTCGTTACGAATGAACAGGTAAAATTTTGGAAAATTCGGCGACTTTTTCGTGAAATTCGTGAAATTAGCGTAAATTTATCTTAATTTCTGATGACTGTTTTTTTTTTTGCTCATATCCCGTCGTTTTAATAGTGATTCCAATATATGTGTGACTTCCGAAAAACCCCCCCCCCGCCTTAAACCCTTGTCCGAAACTGTTACTCCGTGAGTCTAGCCCTATAGAGCAGCGTCATGTGACGTCATACTGGCTACAAGAGAGATAGCTGCTATGGAGGGTTAAACAACGGCACTTCTAGTCAAGGCAGTGCTTTGGGAGCGGATTTCATTGGCTTAAAAAAACCGTTGTTTTCTCCAATCACTTATGCTGCTAGGTTGTAATTGGAAAATAACGATTCCACTTGCTCAAAAATGTCAGCAACTGCCAACAAATCGACAAAAATCGCGCATTATAGGCCTAAGAAATCCACTCTTAACAGCATTGTCTTCAGTAAGATGCCCTTCTTTTCCCCCTCCAGTGACCCTTGCAGCTATCCCAGTTACTGGCTCCAGCATAAAGTTATATAAAATAATACAACGTTGTGTCACTGCCCTACTGTGTGGTGTCATATTGTGTATGGTCCCGTAGCGCCTTAAGCCATGGAAGGCGCAAAATGTCGCGTGTAGAACTGGTGGCGCCGTCAAGACGCTACGTGTGAACTACAATTTTGGCCCCCTACGTTTTTATGTGTTAGGATTCTACAGAGCCAATTCTCACCCCAATATGTACACTCGTGATACACTGTTGCGAGTTTAATTGCGGATCTCAAACGTTGAAATTATGCCACCGAAGCGAAGTTGCCCTGATGACGTCATTTGTGAAATCTACCAAGCCCACGGTCCACATGACGTCATATTGTGACGACCCATTGTCACTTCGAAATTAATATTCATTGTTAGTTGAGATGATGCTATGTGTGCTATGTGTGGTGGTCTTGGTCGCTTTCGTGCGCTTGCGGCTTTTTGTAAGTCATCCAATCGGGACATTTGACATTTGGGGAAGCAGTTACCTACGGTGGCAGTAGTATTTTGTAAGCATTTCGTTAGTGTGGTTGCAGGGTCCATTTAGTGTTGTGTACTGTATTAGTTAATTGGCAGCGGAGTGCATGGCTTCGGGCCATTGCCCCGTAATAAATCATCGTCATTACTATGTGCGCTGTGGTATAGAGCGTATGAATTGCCTATACTTAATGTTTGACATCAATTGTAAAATGGTTCGAGCTTGCTTGGCCTTCTGTCTGGTGCTCCCAACAATTATAGGGGTTAACCTAGAATTCATCCGCCACGAACCTTCCCATCAGCCTACATCCAAAGGTAATTTCGGTTTTTATATTTAATTAGAAATGTTTCCATTTTTTCCCCAATCGTTGTCCCTTTTTGCCCAAATACTCCCAACTAAAATTCAACCCGGACCAACCCCTGTTGTCAGTGTTTCACTGCAACCCCGAAACAGCAAAATTAACCATTCCAACCAAAACATAGCCCAAAAATCTACCATCATCTTAACCGATCCTGAGTAAGCCTAACATTTGTGGCATTCCATTTCAGGCCCTAAGCTAAGTGAAGAGTCCCCCCCCCCCCACACACAAATCAGGCGAGCCTGAGCTGATCATCGTCAAATTAATAATTAAATTATTATTAGAACTGAATCACGACTTTGCGCCTTATTCCATCAACTAGGATTTTAATTTGGAATTACCCCAACCTGTAGCTTGACCACACGTAACGTTGCCAGCTTGTCCCTTAGCTGTGGCGTTGGTATTGAGGAGCAGTTGTACGAACTAATAATCGCCACAAAACACGTTTAAGAAAACGCTATTATAGGCAGACGCTATTAGGCAACGACTCGCCTTTGCATTCTCACAGCTAGAGCTCAATGGCGATGGCAAAGTTGACATTGCCATGGTAACAACGCTAAATGGATTCGCTAAATTCGACATCGTTTGAGTAAATACTCGTAGTCTTATAATCCGTGCCAATAATATAAAGAATTCCTCATGACGAAACAATTTTCCCAAACGCTTCTGAACTCACGTTATTTGCTGTTTACGTTGCGAGGCGGCAGACCTAAAACCGCCGCCATGTTGGAATTTGAGGTGATTTCTAGCTTTGCGAGAATGCAAAAGCGAGTGGCTGAATAAACGTGCCCTTAATATCGTGGTCAAGGCACTTTCTCCGTCGGAGCCCGAACAACTTGGGCAAGCGCATTCCAGTGGCAGCGTGACCGGGCAAGTGATCGACGATCGAATCCCTTGTCCGACTAAAGAAATTTAAAAAAAAATAGTCTGATGATGCGAAAGGGTTGACCTATGGTAACGAAGAGGGTGTCGACAATTTATACTGGTGTTGTTGTATGCCTTGCGAGTGTTTTGCCCTGTTAGAGGGCTCCCATTTTGCCACCTATAAACAGTTGTTTCTGAAACGTGTGCTGATTAGGAGTTTCTTTAATGTTTCTTAAGAGGGTTTTGATGCAATACGATGGGACGATGATCTAGTTTTCAGCTTTTGCTTTATCTTTTCGTCGCCAGAGCGGCGCTGCCTGCTAGATGGGTTATTCGTTATACCTAACAGAAAAACCCAGCGAATGAGGCTACAGACAATGCGTGGGGGAAAAATGGAAGAGGAGTATTACAATTGATCCTAATCAAGCATTCAAGGTCGCCGGCAGGTATGCTCCATCAGGGGAAAAAAATAACAAACAAAAAAAAAAACCAGACTCGCTCTCTTGGTTGATGAATGACAAACTTGGGCTGTGGTGTGGCAGATAATCAAACGAAGGTTTGTGGATGGATAAATCAAGCATGCATGACCAGGCTGACAAGCCCGCCCGACACACGGACAGCAGTGACATCTAGGCGCGATGGTGCGAACTTCCACTCGTAATGAAATCTCAACGCGGTAGCTGCGCAGCGACATACAGGAGCGATAACAAAGAACGATCAAACCAATTTGCTTTTCTAGTTTATTATTAAATAATAGAACAGTGACAATAACACCTTTTTCACTGCTGAGTTCGTGTGCGCAGCCAGACATTTAGCTAGCTGCAAGGCACACAAGGTATCCGCGGAGGTAAAAACATTAGCGTAATTTGTCGAGCATGCTGTGAGAGTGGATTTTTTTCTCGGACCTAAAAGTACTGACTTATTTTGGATTTAGTGACAGCTGCTGCAATTTTTAGCAAGTGGAATCTTTTCTTTCCCCATGGACAAAACAATGGTTTTTAGGTCCAAGAAAAAACCTGTTCTCACAGCATTGGTTTCATAAACTTGACTAATGTTTTTACCTCTGCGTATATCCTGTGCCCCTTGCAGCTATCTCAACGACTGGCCCCAGCTATGAACTTCGCAGTGATCTGTAAATAATAATAATGAGAAGAAAAAGAAGAAGAAATTTTAAAAGTACCTTAATTATTGTGCGCGCGGCTATCTTTAGTCCTTCTCTTATTTTTTGAGCGGCTGTGTCTTCCTATGGAGGGAGTGGCTTTAATCGACGGCCACCATTTTTTTTTTTTGCAACTATTTTGGATATCAACAAGGCACTCTGCTACCAAAAACATACGATCGGTTATTTGTGTTCGTTCTGGGGCGAACTAAAGACTTACAGAAAACGAAATACAAGGCAAAACATCAGCCAGCTAGACTCAAGAAAACAAAGAACGCTGGAAAACTATTAGGACAGTTACTCAGGGACGTAGGTTGACGCTACTGGAAGAAAAAGAAGAAGAAACGCGTGGACTCATCGAGAAAAAACACATTAGTAGCTAAACACGTTGGTCCAGGGTTGTATGTCTGGAGTCAAGGCGGCCCTTGATTACTGGTGTCAGTTTGTCGTACACTGACGTACGACAAGCTGCAACGATTCCGGTCGCCTCTAGTTAGCATAGTGGTGAAGTGCATTGGAGGCCCAATCCAAGGATCCTGTTTCAGTTCTCGGGCTCGTGAATGACACGTGAGTGTTGTCGTCATTAAATCTGCTCACTTGTCATCCTCAGCTGTTCACAATACTGGCTCCACTGTATTTCTTCGATTTATTTTTATGTTTTGTAAATATTTGGCTCTTGAAATGGCACTTTTACAAAAAATTATTTTTAAATTCTGGGAATTTAATTAGACTCGTTAAAAATAATAACATGGCTCTTAGATATTTAAATAATGAAAATGAAAATAAAGGGGTTGAAAAAATTAAACTTACCGATAAGCTACTCCAACTATCTTTCCTTTCATAAAAAAAAAAGTATGGTACAAGTCTTAAAATCAGCAAAGTACTACCACTCCATTGCAGCTTTGAAAACAGTGTGTGAATGTTCCAGTAAAGTCAAGGAATGCAAATAACAACGTTTAGCTTCCCCTACACTCACCCGCCCCCCACCTACCCCCGTAGTTTATGCCCTGTGCAACAATCTAGGCACACGCTAGTGTGTCGCGCCAAGTTAGGCAACAAACATCACAACAAACATCACATCAATTCAATTGTCGAGGTCGTAAACCATTGTAGCGCGACGCCATAGAGTCAGTGTCTTATATTCTGAACCAGAGTTGGGCACATTATTGTTATTTCATTATTATTTTTATCCAAGTAGCTGAAATGTACCTGAAATGTGCCGAACTCTTCTTCAGGATATTAGACACTGACGCTATGGCGTCGCGTTACACTGGTTTACAACCTCGACAATTGAATTGATGTGTTGTTTGTTGTGATGATTGTTGCCTAACTTGGCGCGACACACTGTGTCTAGATAATACGGTACTAAAGCTTAAATTGTGTTGAAATCAAGAACAATGACCCACCTGACAATAATTAACTCGTGTAGGAATGCCAGCTAAGCTACTTTCAATGCAAAATCCGATTCTCGACAACGTTGTAAATGTGAAACTAGCTACTAGGGGGATTCTAGTCCGCTCATCCCCATGTTAATTTCCATAGGGTAATTATTCTTCGATACCAAGATAACGGGAAGGCTCCCAGCTATGATATTGGACGAACGGCTGCAGTACGATACGAACTGCCTACCTTTTATGGTTTGGAGCCTAGGGGTGTAACGGGGATGGCGTGGTATGACGCATAAGCACGAAAATATTGTTACAACCATTGTTAGTATTGTCGGCTTCGTCTCTTATTCGACGGCCAAAGTTCGGACAATGACAAAGTGTATATTGACGTGCGCACCTAGACACACTAGTGTATCACGATAAATCTAAACAACGTTGTCAAAGAAATTGTATTCACGTACAATTCACGAAAAATAACCCAACTGTAAAAACACAGCAAAATAAACAAAGCGAAAAATTGGTGAAGAGGCCACCAAGTTGAGAGTGGTTCGGCCCTTCAAAGAAGTGATATCAACACACGAAAAGTAACGAAATAAAACAAATTACAACAAAATTAAAACCAAACCAAAAACCTATAAAGAGGTGACAAAGTTGAGAATAGTTCGGCCTCTAGGCAAAAGGTAGTAGCAAAGTGTTGAAAACCAATTTCTTGTTGACGTACCACTTTATTACACATCTGCACGGTAGTGGAGTTGAGTCTAATACAGAATTTAAAAAAAAGGACTGATATATCAAAAACCAAAACTGGTAAAAGGGGCCGCCAAGTTCCGAATGGTTCGGTCCTTCAAAGGAGTGATATCAACACACCAAAACATTTGCCAACTTAATCGCACCGAATAATACTTTGGACGTTAAATGAAAACTAGAACATTGCTACCGTAAGTAGCAATGTTCTAGTTTTCATTTAATCTTCGAACTATTAAGCGGTGTGATTAACTTGGCGAATATTTTAGTGTGTTGATATCACTCCTTTGAAGGCTGAACCCTTTGAAGGGGATTTGGCGGCCCCTTTTACCAGTTTTGGTTTTTGATATGATGTAGTCTACAGCAGCTAATAACGTCAACCAATAAAAACTAACACATGCTGAATAAAGTACGGCTATAAAATAGTAGAATCATAGTTCGTAGTCATATTATTTAGTAAAGGAAGCCGGGTCTGCCTAAAAGACTAGCCTTGTGAGAATACAACGTACACTATAGTGTGCGCGGCGTATCTTGAGTCCTGCACTTATTTTGTGATCGGCTACGTCTTCCTGGAGGGGCCGGCTTTAACCGACGGCCGCCATTGTTTTTGTAACTACTTTGGATATCAACAAGGTACTCTGCGACCAAACACGTACAATCGATTATTTGTGTTCATTCTGGGGCGAACTCAAGATGGGCCGCGGACACTATAATCTGTGAAAGAAAGAAAAGCCAAATTCCCCGACTGGGACTCGGATCCGGGTCTTCCCGCTGACTAGGCTCTAGATTAGATTAGAACGATGACGGTGCGAAGCGAAGGCTTATAAAGCACCCAAACCCCCAAAACGCCAAAGCAAATCAGTGCTTCCAATATAGACTATACTCCGCTTTAGCAAGCCCCCCCCCCATTCTCCGTGCGGCCCTTCGGTACCCCTGCCCCCCGTCCCCTCGGACCCCCTGCCTGCCTGCGTTTGCTCCGTGCATGATGCGTTTGCTGTGTGTATAATACCAACCTAAGCGTAATATATGTATAACTATATAGCTAGATGTGCATTTTATTTCGTCTATTTCTTTTGTTGCTTTTTTCTTTTCGCCTTATGATTTTGGCATAAGTTTTACATGTTTTCATGTTGACTGCTTTACGTGTTTACAACTGTTTACATAAGTCGTGGATAGAGGTCGACCGAATTTCGGTTTCGGTTTCTGCACCGAAACCGCCAAATTTTTGGTTTCGGTTTCGGTTCTGGTTTCGGCCAAAAAGTTATAGGTCAGTTTCGGTTTCGGCCGAAACCGACTAACTAGTTTCAGTTATGGTTTCGGTTTCGGTTGAATCCTATGCTGCAGTTTCGGTAAAGCCAAAACCAATTCCCCTGCTCCAGCAAAAATTGATCATGGTCAGCCATGGTTAAACACAGGTAGTTCATGGGTAAACATGGTTAAACCGTGGGTGGTCCCAATTTACACTTGGTTAAACCTCGTTCAAAACCGTGGTCACTAGTTACCATGGTAACAGGAGACTTTTACCATGTTTCAATCTTTGGATAACAAGGGTTGGTCCCATTTACCATTGGTTTAGCAATGGCAAACCATGATCATAAACAGTGGTTTAACCTTGGAACATTTTTGCTGGGGTACTGGCAGCAGCCAATTACCGCGTAGTCTAACTAGGCTTAAGGGCACCGAAATCCAGGAAGTGCTATCTCGGATCGTGCTTTATTCTGCCATGCCCATCAATAATAAATAATTTTTTTTTAAATCCATATTTATTCATATTTATAATGGCATCGGTGCACTGCAGGGAATTTATTAATTGTCTTTATTTACGTTTTCAAGCTATCGTTTTCTGGTGCTCTGGATTTCCCTTACTGACATGAGTTAATCGTTAAAAAAAAAAACTAGCAAGCAGAAATAAAATGCAAACGAAAGTCATGAAGTATTTTCGCAAGATTGACATCTTTTTTAGTGGGGTAGTGGGGGGGGGGGGGGGGGTATGGTCAGTGTGGATTTGCTCAGTCTACGGCAGGAAAGAGGTAAACCGGTCTCTGCCTCCTAGTCTAGTCATGTCTATATGAAAAACCATTCACTCATGATTTAATGATTTTATCCTTATTTTTGTCTAATTATTAAAAGTGACATTATTAAGGTTAGGTTTTGGTTTCAGTTTCGGTAGAAACCGGTAGTTGCCAGTTTCGGTAGGGATTTCGGTGTAAGTTTGGAAGTTTTTAGACACTATTTTTTCAAAATGTTGAGAAGGCTCGAACTCGACAACAGAGACTCGAAGTGAAATTATTGCACATACGCACACCCCATACTTTCAAGGTATTCGAGATCGGGGCGGTCCGTAAGTTTATAAAGTTTTGACCCACTTCCACAAAGGGTGATGCTGTTTGGTCGTACATTACGCTTCGGGATTTAAAATCGGCAATCATTTTTAAGTTGGTCTCCGACAAGAAAGGAGCTTCTGTTCTTCCCAAGTGCCAAGGCCATCCTAAACTTTTCGTTCACGGCTGCAGGCAGGCATTCGTGTATAACCTTTATTTTATTTTACAATTTAACTATAAACCAAACAAAAGACTCTGTCAGGAACCGAGTGATGTTAAATCCTTTTTATTACGTGAGCAAGGGCACGGACGGAAGGGAGGGGGGTTGGCCGCTACAAAACATTTTATTATAGTGAATGTGTGACCTTTTGTGGCACGATGTTTGACAAAACTACACTTCTCTCCATGCGTATAGTGAAACGTGTTAGTTGATGATATAGTAAGTGTGGACATTCGCAGAATTTCAATTCTTGAAGTGAAACGATTGGCGTGTTATCTGCGACACGCTCAAGTGATGTAAGTGCGGAGTTTAAAGAAAGAATTGAAGAAAGCATTGAAGAAAGACTTTAAGAAAGAAAGAGTTAAAGGGAAAATTGCTGGATGATTCCACTTGCGTATTTCATTAAGTTCCTTCACGACCAAACGAATGTCAGACATAAGACTGAAAACGACCAAGTCTAGCGCGTATTATGATGGTTCCTGTAAAGCCGATCACAGCGAGTACACCATTGTGGTCGTTAGCCGCCGTGACGCATGTTTATGAGTCTGCCGAACAGCCGCCGAATATTTTTCGGCCGCCGCCTGGCCTAGCCGCCGAAAAAAACAGGGCTAAGCCGCAAATTTTTAAGCTGTAATCTTAAAACAACACTACACAATTATAAAATTACTTGTAAATTGTCTCTGTTGCCAAACTGTTCGACCGTCTTGTGTTTCATAGTTTTTGAAACCATTTCTGTTGCCAGCATGTTACGAGCGCCATGTATTTGTAGGGTTATTAGCATGTATGGTTACTTTTGGTTTCGTTATAAAGTTCAAGTGATCATGTCGGGACATGCACGTGGTATGGCTTGGTTTTTATTTTATATGCCCAATAATTTGAGGGGAGAAATTTTTCCCCATTACGAATTGTCACTTTTTTTTCCATTTGTTAGTAGCCTGGCAATGCATTATGTCTTCCCCCCCCCCCACCGAAAAATATTAATTTCTCACATTCGCTACTTTTTCGTGTGCAGCGAGTTTTATCTTCGATACCCATTGCTTCATTGCAATGGGTTTAGCTGAAAATTAGCCAGCAGCCGGCCGAATTTACAGTTAGCCGGTGGTGGCCAGAAAATTGGTGGCTAGCCGCAATTTAGCCGACATTTCTGTTAAGCCGGCTGTAAATAACAAAATAATGCGGCTGAGGGGTATAGTTGCAGCACGCATGCCATCCGACCTCAGTCAAGTGTCTCCACTGAGTATTCAGTTTGCCGGATGACCTTTAAGCCATAAGCACCTCCCCTCCACCGCTCCTCCACTCCTTCCCTCTTTGGCTAACTTATCCTTTATCCAACCATCTTGTCCCTTAATTCTTGGTGTCGGCGGCCACTTACGGTCCGGCACTTACTTGTTGATTGTCGCCATCTTGATGGTGTTCGTCGTCGGTTCCATCTTCCGCATGACATTGCGCGTCAATTGGGCGATAAGTCTGTCCTCCTGTCCGGTGTTTTTCAATTTTTGCAGGAGGTACAGATGTATGACAAGATTTAGATTAGGGGTTTGAATAACATCTCTGTAATGTGTGGTGCAGTGGCAACCCGGACCACTGCACTGTGACTGAGGTTGGCGCTAATGACCAAGTTGTCGACGCGCCATTAAGCCTCAATCCCCCCCCCCTTAATTCAACAAGGTCTAATACAACCCTGAGCGTTCGAAAATGTCCCGCAGTGGAGAACCAGCAGCCTGGCCTAGCTTCATTTACCCCTTTCATTCAAATCTAACCTAATTTCGGATTTTTTTCAGCTTTCCCGATTCTTTCAATTTCTTAATTCTAACCGTTTAAGACAGGCGAGTATAGCACTTGTAATAAACCACATCCAATAACTGAACCACCCAATCTGGATTGAATCATTTAACCATCCTGCCTTTAGTCTTAAGCTTGAGATTTCCCCCAGAATTTTCCCAACCTCCACCTACATGGAGGGCACTAGAATCCCCTCTTTAACAATTTCGTCCACATCTTAACTCTCTCGCCTCTCTCACCAACATCCCTCGACGCACCCCATCCCCTTCCACTAATCAACACACGCTGCTAAATCATATCTCATTATTCAGCAAGACACAACAATACTTTCTTTACCGTATCACCCTGGCCCATTGGGCTCGTCAGAAGTGGACCTGATCACCACATAACCACGTATCATTGTACTCAACCTTTTGTAACAAATTGTTACAAGTGTATATCAACCCACGCTCCAACTGTCAAGGGAGTTGCTACCCGATTTGGATTGTACTGGTCACAACCTCATCCGCCAACAAACCCTTCACACGTTTTTCAGAAATTCAAACTTCGGGCCCCAAGCCTGTTTGACACAGCTTTGTTTGACAGTTCCGGTTATGTCGCCAAGAATTAAAACTCCATCCTGAATACCCGCTTTCCGAGTTATAGGCCCGGAAGCAACAATGGACTAACAATGCTTTTTTGAAAACTGCGGACCAATAACTACTTAGTTATTGGCCCGCACTTTTTAAATCATTGAAGTATCAAAGAACCATTAAGAAATCTCGTTGTAGCTGTAGTGCTACTACTCTACTTGACAGTGGTTTCGAATTTTTATTTCTATCACATCTTCGTCTCTATCTGTATCCAAAAATGAAACTATATTAGTATACTCACAGCCATACGACAGGCCATACGATTAGTGCGTGCCCTTGTGTGCATATAATTTTTTTTACGCAGAACTTTACGCCCCCTCGCCTCGTTCTTGGAAGGTACCTGCCCCGATGCCCCTAACTCCCCCCCCCCCACCTGTTAGTTACGCCACTGCCAGTCAATAAATTGTACTTTCAAATAATATTACAGGTAGCCTACTAGCTAAATTTGCGTCACTGGCTCATAGGCAGAGGCGGATTTATATCTATATATTTATATTTGTGCTCACACTGGCAGAGGCGGATTTCCCCCTTCAGGATTGACCTACCATTATTGTGTGCGTGTTACCATGATCAGTAAACTAACTGGCCCGCTCTACAACGATACTACGGGAGTAGATAAAATGGCCGCCACGTCTGGTTCATTTCGTCGAGGTCTGTTCTTCGAGGTAAAATTTGTGTATGGAGGACCGCGACGTCTATTGGCGGTTTTCGAAATAATAATTTAAATTTTACTTAGATTTTGGAGGCAAATGTTTATTATGTATAAAATTATTTTTAAATAGTTTTTAAAAATATCACTCAACCGCAGTTAAGCTATATCTCTCCTCTTGCAAAAAAAAAAGAGCGACACGTTTGTTGGCAATTTGAATGGAGGGTGTCGCCCTCGGTTGACAAAATGCGGCAAGTAGACAAATCAATTGCGTCATCGGCATTTTGGCAACCATATTGCCAACCAAGTCTCGTAATGCTATTTTTTATTCAAGATCCGGCCAGTACTGTTTAGAGAGCCTTGGTATTACAGCTATCCTACTACTAGGCTACGCTAGGTGGAGGAGTGTGCACAACTATTAGCTTTACTTGTGCAGCACATTGTAACTTGATTTTAGCTTGATTCCGAAGCACCCAATCACCGTTCAAGCAGCGAAAACTCAACGACGTAAAGCCCCTTCAGACAATTTCTAAAAAAAAATTTTCGTGTCCAGAGCATTGATGTTGGAAATGAGATATTTCTCCATCGAAGTATAATTGTAACATTAGAACTCTTGAGACGTCGTGTAAGCAGACATTGTTGATGCATTGTTGCACGACTCCGAATGCCTCATCACCGTTCATGCAACGAAAACTCAACGACGAATAACCCCTTCGAACAACTTCTCTTAAAAAAATTCAAGAGATGTTTTACAATAAAATTTTTGGAACAGCACGTTAGACATTGTTGCACGGGCACTGACATTGCCTAGGAATGTGCTGTTCAATTGCTATCGCGAGCGGGATATTCAGTCGGTTAAAGCCCTCAACCTTGGGCCATTCGGAAACAATCGCCCGCGGATGGTTGTTTCCGAATGCCCGCGGTTTTCGGGCATTAAAGGGAAACACCTCCCAGCGCCATTTTTCTCGGTCCACCACATCAAGTACGACCCCAAAGGTCTATTTCCTTACCGTTAGTCAATCCTTTGGTAAAAATCCGTTTTAAAATGTGGCATCTAGGACATTTTCTGCTGAATGAATGTTAACTTTATTTATTGTTTCCTACACGTATATGATGCTTTGCGCGCTTACAATAATCATGATGTTTCATCTCTGTGTGTGCGTATACTAATTTTCTAATAATTACCATGAAATCAAAAATCTAAAACACTAATGCGGTACAAATTAAAATTAATTATTCCAATAGATCGCCGAAGCAAAATTATAAGACACTAGCCTAGAAAATAATAAATTGTGACGTAAAAATACGAGAATCATTCCGGTTTGTGACGACACAATCTTTTAACTTGATGCTGTTTCGTGCACTATTCCAAAGCCAACCGAGACAGCAGTTACGTTTCTCGCTGCGAGGAACGCAGCTACCACCCCAGCCGACCTTGGCTCTAGTAAATTCGCGGATTGCGATCTCCACGTGGCTGTGATGAGGCAGGCGGAATGTTATAAGGCAGGCCGGGTGTCCCTTCAACCTTTACAGAAACAACAACTGTGTCTGTCCCAAGTCCCTCCGCAGGTGTACGTCAATCCGTGTTAGGGCCATGCAGCCACATTTTAACATCAGTGCTGCATCCGACTATTTCAACTTCGGTCGCAGTAACGCCATGGAGTCTACAAACGACCGCCACCGCGTTCGTGATGGTCCCAAATGGTTCACTATAATCATAAACTAAATATTATAATTTGTTTGTTTCTTGTTTGTTTAGTAAAGCCAATAAAACTACCCACGACATTGTCGTTATATTACTTAAGAGAGACGAACCCAAAGCGGTCATGCATGAAGGACAGGTTTTTTCGCATGGTACGGATCGCTCAAGCAAAAGGGATAGACTGGTATTCTAATGCTGTAATAACTAACCTTGCAAAACGAGGAAGGGCAGAAGGAGTAGGCAGAGGCATTAATTAATTTTACTACCCATCCAAATTAAACTACGTGTCGCAAAGGGGATGTAGGGAAGAAGATGGACGGGCAGAAGGAAAGGAAGGAAGGAGGAATGGAGGACTGAAAACTGGGAAACAAGCACGGGCGAAACAAGACCCCCGGGTGAAGCCGGGTACGACTGCTAGTGTTAAAATAATTGTTTACGCAACTTGAAGCAATTGTATGGTTAATTGTTACTCAACTTCCAAATGAGAGCTTCGCGTAACGCAGACACGCCGTTGAGACAGTAGTAGGTGCACAGATGGGAAGAGGGAAGCGGGAAACCCATCCAAACAGCAAAGAAAGCGGAGTCCACTCCATTTTGACGACACTGGGAGTGAAGACGGCCCTATAGTGTGTTTCACATCACGTTTTCTGGAAACTGAGCTGCGTTTTCTACCACTACGAGTGCAAATAAACACGAAAATACCCCACGCGTAGACCCCAACAGTAACTGTGTAGAGCCTTCAAGTGTGATATCCACATGTTTTTGCACTCATGGTGCAAGGAAACGTGGCGTCATAAAGTAAGTTTTTCGTATACATTATATGGAACAAACTAGTTATTATATACAAATGCCATATCCTCCTCACAACTGTTGCAAACAAAGAAAATCATAACCTATATAGTCGTAAGTAATTGTTCCTCTTGTCGTCTACAGTGGGGCAGATAACCCGGCTTAGGTGAAGTGAAAAAAAAATACATGTGTACTTATTTTGTCACATGGTTCTGGGTTCCCACCAACCCGGAGAACGTGAACAACCTGGAAAATTCAGGGAATTTCAACTACATTTGAAACTCAGGGAATTCTCAGTTTTCACACAATAAACCTGGAAAATTCAGGGAATTTCAATTACATTTGAAACTCAGGGAATACTCAGATTTTTCCCCAATAAATCTGGAAAATTCAGGGAATTTCAACTACATTTGAAACTCAGAGAATTCTGAGTGTTTTCCCAATAAATCTGGAAAACTCGGGAATTTCAACTACATTTGAAACTCGGGGAATTCTCAGTTTTCACACAATAAACCTGAAAAATTCAGGGAATTTCAGCTACATTTGAAACTCAGGGAATTCTCTGTTTTTTCCCAATAAACCTGGAAAACTCGGGGAATTTCAACTTCATTTGAAACTCAGGGACTGCTCAGTTTTGACACAATAAACTTGGAAAATTCAGGGAATTTCAACTACATTTGAAACTCAGGGAATACTCAGTTTTTACACAATAAATCTGGAAAACTCAGGGAATTTCAACTACATTTGAAACTCAGGGAATTCTCAGTTTGTTCACAATAAACCCGGAAAACTCAAAGAAAAAACAATGCCACGCTTTAAGCTTAGTCCTAGGTGCATTAAACACAACGTTTTGCGTTGAGTGAACCCTAAAATCAAATGGAACTAGCAAAATGTGTGAAAACTTGTCTTCAAAAAATTACAGTATATAGCCAGGAAATTGACCTCAACTGCTGTGAAAAACCCAGTATTTGGGTGGGAACCCTGTGGTTGAGCCAACTGATTTTACACTAATACAACAATCAACTTCCAATAGAAAAGATTTAGTGTAATTATACACGCTTTCATGATTGTTGCAACTTCCAATAAAAATACCACAAAATCGTTAAAAAAAATTATGTCAGAACCGATTTAAGCATGGTAATATAGACACACGCTAGTGTGTCGCGCCAAGTTAGGCGACAAACATCACAACAAACATCACATTAATTCAATTGTCGAGGTGGTAAACCATTCTAGCGCGACGCCATAGCTTCAGTGTCTAATATCCTGAAGCATAGTTGAGCACATTTCAGTTACTTGAGGAAAAATGATAATGCGGTACAAAAGCTTAAATTGTGTTGAAATCGAGAGCAATGATCCTCCTGACAAAAATTAACTCGTGTATGAATGACAGCTGATGATAAATGACTTACTGGCACACTACGCGAATGTTCCACACCGATTTACTCCTTTTTATGTGTCGAATTTAACGGACGGAGCCGTTACGTTTATTGAGTTATTTTTTCTCCTTTATTCCAACATCCAAGTCCGGTTGCCCAACCACCTTGATGAGACAATTGGGTAACCGCTCGCAATACGAAGACGGCCACAGTTACCGCTCTCCCACCATCTCAGAGGACAGACAGGTACCGGTGTGGTTGGTGATCCGATTAGTATTCGACGGCAGACCTCATTAGAATCAAATTGGTATGAATTGACATCCATTACCGACTAATCAAACAATCAAGGGGGAGGGGAGGGGTGGGCAATCGCCGGCTCGTGATTCCCTGAGAGAAGGGAACTTGGCCTTTCCCGGGTGGTCTTGAGCCTTGTTTTCATGTGGGTGGGGGAGAAACAGAATGTCGTCATTTTAGTCGCCTTTGGTCAGAGGAAAAAAAAAAAAGGATTACGAGATGACCAGGAGGAAGACTGTATGGTCACATATTCAATTCATCCTTCGATCAATTTTAATGGCACACAGACATTAATGCCTCTGGTCCTCTTTTGGTAGACCGTCTCTCTGTGTGTAGGACTGACTGTGTGTGTGTTCGTATAAATGCACCGTTTTTATAGATTACGTGCTTTGTTGTCCTGATGGGTATAGTTACGCCCGCCTCCGGGCCGATAAAAACGAAGCAAATGTCATTTGTGTGGGATACCGCCCCTGGTTGGTCGGTATTGTCCAATTATGTTGCCTTAAAAGAAGGGGGGAGGCCTAATTTGAACGAATTAATTACAGTTTTGAAGATGTGTTTAGTTAAAGAATTCGAATGAAAGGTTTTTGTGTTTCAGTTCGCTTGGGACGTGACTAACCCGTTTAGTACCCTTGTGATCCCGTTCTGCTAAAAATGGAAAGAGACAGTACAAATATAAAATGGAAAAAGTTGGTATGGGAGGGGGTGGGGAGTATAGTTGTAAATAAACAACACAGCCCCCGAAGCGGCTTCTAGCTTCAAAATCCAAGTGATAACCAACGTTACAATTTGGTATGTACCTGTGTATAGTGGAAATTGAAATTAAACAGGACGGAAAGTCAGTGGCTCAAGATGGGTTAAAGGGACTGGAAAAGTGCATGTTTACAATTACATGTATATGAGTGCGTATTAAATGCTGCCTATGGACGTTTCCTTTTGGCCGTATCAGTATAACTCAGGGGTATAAGACCTCGGCCTTTGATTTCAAAGGTCGTGGGTTCGATTCCCTGCTCAGTAAGTCTCACATATAAGTCCAAAAGGCAATACAAATAGGTTTGCATCCGTTTAAATTGAAATAATAGGCTATAAGTCCTAAGAGGTATAACGATTAAAAACTAGAAAAGTCACTACAGTGCGCGTAAATACACAATTTCGGACGATTCGAATTTATTTCGCGAAAAACAACACAAAGCAAGGCTAAATATTTAAACTCTCGAGCATTCTTACGCAAAATATCCCTGTTCACAACCACAGCCATTATGCCGGAAAACTACGCATTAAACGAATATGACCCCATTTCACAAAAAAATTTATATTTCCAATTTCTCTCACCAGGGCAAACCAGTATAAATAGTTGTGCACTTCTGACGGGAGCAGGCAAGTGGTCAGGTTCCTTACTGGCAGCTTCAAGCTGCCTTAGGCCCATTTTTGTTATTATTTATAATTCTTATGCGCTGAGTTTTTTTTACGTTTTTATGGATTTTTAAGATTTTTACTTGACTTTGGCTCCTTTATCTTTTATTGCTTGATAATGAAGCGGGGATTAGCTTCGAAACGTCGCTAATTGTTTATTTTATGTAAACTGTACCGTCTTTCCATTTCCGATCGATGCCTTGAAACTATCGCGAGCCAAAATTTTTAAGTTGCTCTTGGTCCTCCCCAATCCTCCCTCTTCCCCCC
This sequence comes from Lithobius niger, assembly GCA_023313725.1. Classification (NCBI taxonomy): domain Eukaryota; kingdom Metazoa; phylum Arthropoda; class Chilopoda; order Lithobiomorpha; family Lithobiidae; genus Lithobius; species Lithobius niger. The sequence continues at coordinate 76 of JAHWFP010131732.1, read as the reverse complement.
TCCCCTCACTAAAATTCACATTTTCGAGCCAAATTTTGATCGATTTTGACATTTCGTTACACCATGTTAACTCGCC
>JAHWFP010131731.1:31786-46402 GCA_023313725.1 Lithobius niger | reverse complement strand
GATATTTGCCTAATTACTTACTACTGGCTACTGGTAACGCTTTTTTTGTATCACGAAAATAAATTCTTCCATGCGGTGAATAAAGCTGGTTTTTAACTCATTTTATAGGTATTGCTACGGAGATGTGTCCTTTTTATATGGACTTTTCTAACATTTCATAATAATAGTATAGAATATTTACAATATACAATATTTACACAAAAAATAAAATTATTTATTTATTTATTTATTTAATTTTTTTTTTGCTACGTACTACCTTCTTCTAATAAGAATTTTTTATCTTCCTTTTAGCATCCATTTTTTTTTTGAAAACACAATAATTCATTCGGTAATTTATTAAAGGTATACGGTCAATAACCTTTATTTCTAAATCCATATTTGTTGTACCATTTTGGTATTAAAAAATCTTTGTGTTGTTGTTCTGAGTTTTATCCTTTTTTCAGCATTATAATTTTTATGTTTATTTACGAAGTAGTTTTTCATTATTATAATATAATCTCTCAATTTATTTACTCCATGAAGGGTAGAAATATTGTAGTTTTTTTTTATTTTTTTTTTAATAAACATTGAGTTTTTGACAGCTACATGGTATCGACCCATGGGCTCCTGCCACTTTACTTTATTTTACTCTCCTTACAGCAAATTAACTTTTCGACACAGATTCCGGATGTCCAAGGCAGCTGCAACAATATACCGCGGTGTTAATCCTGACAGGAGGTGGTGTTAAATTTACTTTTATAGTAATATAGTGATTATTTTTCTTAACTCCCAAGTAAATTACTTTCTCGGTAACTGCAGTAATGTTTCGTGAAAGTACCTACACCTCCTTACAGGACGCCACGTTTTCGACCCCATACCTCCTGTGAATGTACTTGATGCATTACTCATGAGTAAATCGCCGTAACTACAGCTAGCCTTTAGGTAATTGCTACTGCATGGGATACTTCGAAAATAATTAAATGAAATAAATAAATAAATAAATAAATATTCTGTGTGACTACTTAATGCAGACATAAAGACTGGCTGCATGAGAAATGCAAAACACAACATTTCCATCCGAACCATAACGGAGGCTTACACAAGAACACAATATAAACTAATAGACTGCCTTTAGTGTGCAGACGGAGTATGATTTGGTTTGTACAAAACGTACTCTAATTTCTCCCAAAGTTCAAAGATAGCAACAACAATTTTAATTTTCGACGAGGTCTTACGTTTGTGGTCTTTATCAAAACAAAAACTTGACTCCCACTGTAACGGTAGGGATATCCAGTTGAGGTTTAAACTTAATCCTTGGGTTAACCTCGGTAATAAGGGGAAATTGTGATATCCATCACGAAATAAGCTGAAGGCTAATCAAAATTTAGCCTGTAGGTCGAGGACTAATTTAATACTGAGTAGTTAGCCCCGAGATGTAAAAAGCGGTGATATCCATCCAGGATTAGCGTTATTCCTGAGCTTTAACAACATTTTAACACAAGTATATCGAGGGCTAATTTAGCCTAAAGGTCGAGGTCTAAGGAGTAAAGAACTAACAAAACCCCAACTTACTCCAACATGGATATCACCAACTTTTTTCTCCAGTCCACTAACTCCCAGGTCGAGGGTTAGTTACATCCAGGGCTAAGCTACTCCGGGGCTAGTTTAGATCTCAACTGGATAGCCCCGCCGTTAGGGTTGAAAGTTTTTCTGTACCATTTTGGAAGGTTTTGATAAAAACTTGGTTGAGAATTAAAACTATTTGTCATTTTTGAACTGTGGAAAAAATAAAACAGTCTTTTATAAACAAAAACGAAAAATGGAAGTACAGCGACAAAAGCTATCTTCACGAGAGTGAAGCGAGCAAAGAGTTATTAGAATGCTCAACCTATACGAACCAACTGGATGAGGTATCGAATTGTTTCAATGGCCTATGTAAAAATAATACCCCTCTGGCCAAAGATCAAGAGTTGAAGGGGTTAATCTTAACAAAAAAACAAACAGAAGAGGAAGAAAAAGACAGCTGGAAAATTCTAGGTTCAGTTCCCAGACTGAGCGACACAAGACGTCCCAATTTTTACTTTCTTTCTCTGATCTTGTATTTTTCATTAGCCTACTGTCTTTAATACTGACTAGTCTGTTTCGTTTAATTCTTGCTAATGTGATATATTGTTTTTTATTTGCGTACCTTGGCATTAGCCCATGGTACCAGAAGTCCCAACGTAAAGAGGCCGAGGTTTGCTCCGCTTGTACCTCCAGCAAGGTATCGGCTTGCCTAACAAGAAAAAAAATACATGAATTCATCAGTCAAGAAGAATACATTACCTGCGCAAGTTTAATGTTTTACACGACTTTAATGGTTTTTATACACGCCGTTTTCCACTTTTGATTCTAACAACGTTGAACTAGACAACGTTGTTACGTGTGTGGCACTTCAACGTTTTCAAGTAACCCTAATCATTGCGTTAATGTCACACTCTGCAATGACTGCAACACTTGTAACTGTTATCACTCGGTGCTGATGAATTGTGTAAGGAGTGTTACTTTAATTCAGAGCAAGTAAATTCGTTTAGTGTACAATGCAGAAACATGCGTTTTAAAATACACACTTTAGACATATCTAGAAAATATTTTTAGACTTTTCAGAGATGAAAAAAGGAACAAGGGCTTTAGAAATACCGTGCGTTACTTTTCCTTGCAGCAGCGCAGCAGCCGAAGAAGTTTGCTGAAGTGCTTACGTCACGCAAACATCACTTGCGCTAGATGACCAAAAGAAACGCCCTTTGGCGGATTAGTACACAGAAACTTGCCAAACGGACTGCCCAAAAAAATGGCCGCTGCTATCTCCGTGCAATTGCCGTAGTCGTTCAAGACGCTGAAAAGCATTATCGTTTAGGTTTTATTGGCAATCGAAATAAGTCAACAGAATTTTATGGTTGTGTATCTATTATTTTACCTGCGTGCAGCTTTGTGGTTTCACTTAAAAACCACCATTAACTATAAACACACGGGTGTATTTGCTTAAAATAAAATACCAGCGTTTAATTTACAACATTTATAACCATATGCTTTAAAACAGTAGCGACAGAAGTGTTTACAATAACAGTTTTTTTTACAAGACATGACAAACACAAGGTTTTTCGTTAACCACAGTTTTCAAAACATGTCCTGTTCAATAAAAACACAACTGTTTTATTTTAAACAGTTCCATCTCTACGTTTTCTAAGCATACGTTTATAAAATGTTGCGAATTCAAAGCTAGTGTTTATTTTAAGCGCATTTTACGTGTGAAAAGTTATGAAAACGCTAATGTTATATGAAAGGTTTCTTCGCAGCCAATGTTAATCCTAACGCTTTTATGCGTTTTTCAGTTAAACACGTTTCTTGGTACATGTAAAGTGTGTTGATTTTCGAAGTCATGTTTATTTGGAATCATTTATCGTCATGCTGAAAATCAAGCCTTCTTAATCACAGTTTTTCAAACGGGTACCAGTGGTAAATCTGTATTCTCCAATTATAATATCTGCCTTGAAATATTTTATGGACTGACACAGAAGAAAGTCTGCTGCACAGGTAAAGCAATTGCAGCAGTTTAAAGATGTAACTTGTGGTGAATAACCACAGAAAGCATGGTGCTACAACATAAACTTAGTAGCTGAACTCCTAATTACGATAAATCATTTTTATTACTTTTGTTGGAAAAGATACATCACCACCTTTCATCTAAGCTTAATAAACTCCACTTAATAAACTCCATAAAAGAGAACTGCCACTGCAACAGTTAAAAAAAATGTAACTTGTGGTGAATCGACGAAGAAAGAACGTTACTACAGGATACAGAAACAGCCGTAGCTGAGCTCCTCTTTACGATAAGCGGTTTTTATTACTCTTGTTTGGAGAGTATACATCTTCACCATTCATCTTCTCTTAATTACATCCATTTATCTTAATTAGATCTGCCACTGGGAGCAGCTTAAATTCAGGAATTACGACGAGCATCGCCCCCAATAGTGTAGTAGTAATTAAACGACGAAAATAGACCAACGGGTTAATTTTACGCAAAATATTGAGAGAAATTTTCTTCTGAACATAGTATGTAACTGGTTTGTTTTCCGTCGGGCATGGTTCAAAAGTTAGAAGCAAAGAATTATTTATTGAATGCCATTATCCAAAATGGCGGCCCAAAAGTATTTTTATAGCATTATGTGCTACCTATATATGGTTCAATATTGTACGCCACTAATCTCCACTGGTGCCAGGTTAGTGTGTAATGACGTGTCACAATGGTAATAAAGCAACCTTGATTTATAACTTGAAAATAGGATGTCACTTTGTAAAGAAAAAAATACTGAAAATAAGTGCTATTTTCAATCCGAATTTTTTTTAAATAGCACTATTGCTTTCATCACAAAAAATTAGTTGAATATGATACCTTATACTCAAGTATATAGCCAACATATAATGTAAAACAGACAACGGCTGCCATTAAAAAAAAAAGCACAAAATAGGGGCCATTTTCAATCGAGCAATTTTTAAAGTCCGTATCGCTTTTGGTACTAAAAATTTGTTGAAAATGACATATTTTTAAAGAGCACTATTGCTTACATCACAACAATTTAGTTGAAAATGATACCTTATACTCAAGTATTTAGCCAACATATAATGTAAAACGGACAACGGCTGCCATTAAAAAAAAAAAGCACAAAATAGGGGCCATTTTCAATCGAGCAATTTTTTAAAGTCAGTATCGCTTTCGATACTAAAAGTTTGTTGAAATTGACATAATTTCTTAACAATTTAATCAATGCATGCTGTAAAACGAATATCAACAGTCATTTGACAAATCGGCCACCATTTTGAATCCTATGGGAAATTTTTGTGGGTCTCCTTCTAAAACTAATCCCTTAGTAAGCCCTGCAAAGCGGCTTGCTTGCGCAACAAAGCGTAGTATTATAACAGCTACCACATGGACTAGCTGTAAGTTTTTGGTTGGAACTCACCATTTTGAAGCAAGGTCTGATTCGGTCGTCAGTTCGTGAATCAGATACCGTACATTTATTAGCAACAAAGAACATTTATGAAAACAACAACCTACCTGAACAATGCCTCCTAACTGAGAAATACCAGCCACCATTAGTAAGCACACTAGTCCATAACCAATAGCTAGAAATATACAAAGTAGTGCAGAATTCTTAACAGAATATGTTGGGGTATTTGTCATAATTTGTAGTGTAAACTGTCATTCTTGAAACTAACCAATAAATTTCGATATTTTAGTGGCTTTCTCATCCGTAAGGTCTTTGTAGCATGGCCGTATATAATCTTGAAGAGTAATTGCTGATAAAGAATTCAGAACTGACGATATTGTGCTGAAATATTATTCAAAGGAGGCAATTTCAATATATCTGACAGAATATCTCAATAATAATGTTTTTTGTTTGTTTGTTTTGCTTACCTGAGAGACGCACTGTAAACACCAGCTACAAACAAACCAGGCAAACCCGGCCAAGCTCCCATTGTGTTCATCACAAACATCGGGAAGATCTGTAGTAGGAATGTTTATTGTGATTTAGTATTGAATGCTATAGCAACCTAAACCTGCAGGTAGACTTAAATTAAGAATGGCAAGCATTTTAATGGACCCTGCCCAAATACTATTTTTTTTTTTTTCAGAATCTAACTCGACCCAGGTATAGTCACCGTTTTTAGGTGAAGCCTAATCACACGAACGAGTGGATCTGAATGCTATACTCCCCAGTGGGGTCAAGATATGGGGGGAGATGGACATTGACACATAGGGGTGCCCACAGGTTTTCGTTTTTATGAGAAACTTTTCGAAGCAATCTGGTTCGTTTTTAGTCTTTAAATGCGGAAATTTATTTCCTTTTGGGTCGCTAAATTCTAATTTTCTCTGGCCTGTACCCCCTAATTATAACACAGATGGGGGTTTTTAATTGTTTTTGGGGCGGCGAGTAGGGGGGGGGGGTGGAAAAGGCCACCACTGATACTATCTCATGCACATGGTGAGGCATCAGATGCTCGCATGGTGAGGAGCAGAGACTATTGCTCTCTGATGGGGGGGGGGGGGGGGGCCGGGTTGGCCAGAGTTAGATTCTTCGGTTCGTTCGTATATGGCTGGTGGAACTCTAACTGTATTCTGTGACGACTTTAAAGATATTTATTAGTATATTCACAGTATAGCATAGGTTGTTAAAAGGCACGGTCGGGAAATAAACTAAACGGTTTCTAGTGCATGCTTGCTAGCAAGTTTTAGACAAAAACTGTACACAACATGATGTATACCAAGTATCAGACAGATGTAGCTAATAATCCTACCATGCATTTACTCACAGTTGTTAGACAGAGTTCATACTGATTCGGTAACGCATCATTTTTAACCATCTTCACAAGTTAAAAAAGTAAAAGTAGGCTGAAAAGTATAGACTGATAATTGTAGGCCTTACAACAAGGTTTGTAATGTTTTAAGTGTTCTTGTGTAATTTGTTTGTAGCGGAGTGTCCCTTGCCTGACCTTTTGTGTCCTTCTATGATGCAATAAATTTCTCATACATTCAATCATTAACTTACATTGAAAATAAAGAAAAATTATACTACGAATGTATATGCATCGGGAAAAAAATTATTTGCATTTGTCTCACTAACTAGCAGATGCGCCTATCATTCACTTGCAATTCACTTCTGATGGTAAAAAATATGCACCTCAGTTGCGTCTAACTAAATACAGATGCAAACCTATTTACGTTGCCTTTTGGACTTATATGTCAGACTGCCTGAGCGGGGAATCGAACCCAAGACCTTTGCAATCAAAGGCCGAGGTTCTATCGCAGTTCCAATCGTTTCACTTGGAGGATGGCGCGGCAAATAAGCGTCCCTCCAGTGGCGATTGGAAAGTGTTTGTTTATATGTGTGTTTATATGTTTGTTTACACGTGTTAAATGCTGCCTATGGACGTTTCCTTTTAAAAGGAAACGTTTCAGTCTGGCTCAGCGGTAGAACCTCGGCCTTTGATTTCAAAGATCCTGGGTTCGATTCCCCGCTCAGGCAGTCAGTCTGACATATAAGTCCAAAAGGCAACGTAAATAGGTTTGCATCTGTATTTAGTTATTTCTTGTGAGCCTTTGGCTTTCCCGTCCTTAATCAGTTGCGTTTTTTTTTAGAACGTACAAGTTCAGCCTACTATGTTCGGAAGCCGAAGTATGTGTTCCATGCGTGACGGCACTAAATACAAAAATTATGCCAAAATTTCTGTCTTTTCTGAATTTTGCATAATTTCAACAAATTCAGACTTAAAGGGAGAGCCACTAAATACCAGACTGCAGCACTATAGCCATTTACCGCTATCTAGTCCTGTCTAGCCCTTACTTTCAACAAACGAAAGAACACACAAATAAATTTCTTTTTATTAAATAAACAAGCCATGTGCTTCCTTAATTATTGAGTGTAAAGTTGGTGCGTGTATACGTGCACCATAATCCAGCCGCCGACACAAAAACTCAAAAGAATAGTCTGCACAAATTGTCTTTGTGCAGTGATGTTCTACAATATGTCCGTACTCCAAAACATAATGAGGGAAATTCAAGATGGCGTCCAAGAAATGGCGACGAATAATGGTTTTTTGCTTCTAGCGTCTAAACGGTTCATCCGATTGAAATTTAATCGGTTGCCAGGTATGTTTAGAATAAAATTTCCTTCAAAAAAGGTTCTATTCATATTTTTTGGTAAAATTAATCTTCTTGCCGAAAATCGTTATTTAAGTTATTTTAGGCCATTAATGCATGTTACATATACAATTCCTGACTTTAAACAGCTGCAGTTGCCGTTCTAATTCGGATAAATGGACGTGATTAGGGTTAGATGAAAGATGAAGATGAATATTTTCCAACAAGGGCAATTAAAAAGATTTATATTAATTAGAAGCCAAGCCAAGGCAGTTTAAAGGTGGAACTTGTGTTAAAATAGCACAAAACATAACGAATAAGTTTTTTTACACTGTAGAAAAACTATCGTAGCTATGATCTTAATTGATATAAATCATTTGAATTACCCTTGTTGGAATTCATCAAAGCCTAATCACGGCCATTTATCCAAATTAGAACGGGTGGTGCAGCAGTTTACATATGGAACTTGTGGTAAAATAGGACGAAAAGCACAATGCTACAACGTAGGAAAACTGCCGTAGCTTAGCCCTAATTAATATAAATAGTTTTAATTTCCGTTGTTGGAAATTATACATCTTCATCTTTCATCTAAGCCTAATCACGTCCATTTATTATAGGTTAACTGCTCCTAATGAATATAAATCGTTTTAATTACGCTTGTTGGAAAATATACATCTTCATCTTTCATCTAAGCCTAATCACGTCCGTTTATCCGAATTAGAACGGGTGGTACGGCACTTGCAAGAAGGAACATGGTAAAATAGAGCAAAAAGCAGCGCTACAACGTATGTAAACTGCCGTAACTTAGCTCCTAATTAATATAAATCGCTTTAATTTCCCTTGTTGCAAATAATACATCTTCATCTTTGATATAAGCCTAATCACGTCTATTTATCCGCATTAGAACGGGTACTGCAGCTGTTTAAAGTCATGAATTGTATATGTAACATGCGTTATAACTTAAATAACGAATTTCGACAAGAAGAATTAATTTTGGGAAATTTGATTCTAATCATAATTGGCTACCGGTTAAGTTTCAATCGGATGAACGGTTTAGACGCTAGAAGCAAAAAACTGTTTTGTTGTCACCATTTTGGACGTCATCTTGAATTCGCCGAGGATGCCAAGGTGGCATCATTATGTTTTGGAGTAGGGACATATTGTAGAACATCTCTGCGCAAACAGTTTTTTTAGGTTAGGCCAAAAATCAGCATTTTGGCAACTGGACTACCAGGGTGCAAGTAGTAAATTTAAGCCTAACGAAACAACAGGTGTTTTTTTTTTTAAATAAAGAACGACCGTTTTGAAACGCAGATTTTGAATCTCTAGATGGCCGCCATCTAGCGACAGTGATATAGTTAACCGTGACCGCTTCCTCCCGGGTACACGACGCACGAATTTTACACTCACTAATTAAGGAGACACGCGGCTTGTTTGTAAAAAGAACAATTTTTTGCGCAATCTTTCGCTTGTTGAAATCAAGTGCTACATGGAACTACATAATGGTAAACGGCGCTACATGCTGCAACCTGTCATTCGGCGAATAGGTATTTTCATCTTCACTGTGAATGACGTCACTACCAAGATGGCTGACCCCAAGAAAGCAGTTCACAACTCCACATCATGACAACAGACCATGTCTGATGTTCATTTTAACATTTTAGTGAAGTATTGTATGTTTTGGGGTTTTAACCTTCTGAAGATGGCTTGGTGCGACTACAGGTTTTAAATTTTTATTGCGAGTGTATGCATGAGAAACATAATCGGATCTCTAACTCTGACTATAGCAACAATTTCAATTTGCAACATACGTTTGTAAAATGAACTCTCGTATATAATGAAATAAAAAAAAACAAGCCAAAGAGCGAAAATTATACACTAAAAATAACAGTGCACAGTAAGCCACATTTATGCGCTTTCGTTTCGTCAGAGTGGCACGACCGGGATTCGAACTGGCAACCCAATTCGTCCCCAGATCACTGACATAGCTCCTATCGCTATGGCTGCTCCTCCACTGGCTCCAAAGTTTAAACGGGACTCATTTCAAGAAAAATCACCTGGTCAGGCTCCTGAATCTGTCTGCTAGTGAGGGGATCACAATTCCAAAATGTAGCGTAAAGTACGCAGCCAATAAAGCAGTAGGTCATCATAACAACTACCATCCCAGGGTAATTCAACCACAATCCTCTGAAATTATAAAGACAGATATGCTGTAATATTTTCTCTGTCTCACAGGAAATTAACGTTAAACAAATAAAAACGACGGTCTTAAATAAAAGTAAAGTGTTCAATAACCATTTTTTGTCTTAATTACGAATTTGCTACCGATTTGTTTTTAAATGTGTAACTATTTGGACACTAACGTCTCATATAGCCTACCTTAGATTTTTTTCCGAAGGGGTGTTATACACCTTAGTACCACTCCATAGTTGCCTCAACAAATTGCGCCGGATTTATACCATTGTTGGAACGTGTTTTGGAAACCTTCATCAGGTAGGGTGCGAGCTATCCACCAACTAATTTGTTTTAGTTTTAATTTTAACGAGTAAAATTGAGTAGAATTTACAGATGTTGAATGGTTGTATAGTGTTGTTGTGTTCTGTTAGGTATTTTATACTGTTTTTTAATTTTGTTGTGTTACGTTAACGTATTTCAAATGCAAATAAGTTAACGTAAAATGTGTAGGAATAACAAAGAAATGTTACACATAAGTTGGTTTGTTATTAAAAACAAGCATTAATAAGCATTAAATCAGCTTGTGACATTGCATCCTAGCTTGATTCCGAAATATCCCTTCAGACGACAACTAAACTGTTCCGTATTAATAAACAAAAACGTATCGTTAAAAGTTAAAAGTAAGGGTCTAAAAGTCAAAACCTGTAAGGAACACGGACAAGCTTTGACTGTAAGGGTCCAGGTGGCAAATTTGGCCAGTAAGACGCTGCTAAGCATTAGACCCTTACTACCCGGTGTTTGACGAACAGCTGTTTGAAATCGTCCTATAAAGACCCACGAGATGATCCAATGATAGTGGGGGTGTGGATTTCCTACTTTGCTTTAGGTTGACATTTTTTATCGGTTTGATAACATGGCAGCGATTCCAAGCAAGACAACCTGCTACAAGAGTAAGCGTGTACACCCATTCTGTCTGAGTTACTAAGTCATTAATAAACAGACATAAATCGCTGGAAATAATATAAAGGAAAATAGGAAATTAGCCAACAGCGAAAATCGTACACTAGAAATAACGTAGTTCAATAAGCCAACTTTATGCACTTACGTTTCATCGTAGTGCAACGGAGAGATTAAGGCGCTATGCAAGTGATCTGGGGGCGAACTGGGTGGCCGGTTTGAATCCGGGTCATGCCACTCCGATTTAACGTAAGTGCATAAAGGTGGCATACTGAACTACGTTATTTCTATTGTATGATTTTCGGTGTTGGCTAATTTCCAATTTTCCGTACTAAGTCATTAACATGATCACCGGGTAGTAAGGATCTAATGCTTAGCAGCGTGTTACTGGCCAAATTTGCCACCTAGACCCTTACAGTCAAAGCTTGTCCGTGTTCCTTACAGGTTTTGACTTTTAGACCCTTACTTTTAACTTTTAACGATACGTTTTTGTTTATTAATCCGTGGTACTTTGAGAATTGTAATAAATAGGTCTGGTGGTGGATGAGGGGTTGGGTATGTGTGACACCTTTATAACTAATTTGTTGTTTGTTTTGTTGCGCCGCTTTTAAGCTCGGTAAATAGCTATGGCCTTACTAACCTATCGCTAATGTTAACAATAGAAACAAATTCTTTAATCTTCAGTCTATGTCTTGCAGCTGGCGTTTGCTAAATGGCATTGTTGCATAATAACAATGTTTAAAACAATGTAAAACAATCAATCTGGTCGTTTAGAGCTCCGTAACCCCTGAACCACTTGACCAATTAGAAAAGGCCTTATGGAAAAGGCACATCTACGGAGAATTACATGTAAAATGAGCTAAGAACCAGCTTTACAGGACAAATAGTTTGACCTGTAGAGAGGACAGACGAAAGGTACATCCCCAGAACAAGACCAAGAACAAGAAGTTGTCTATTTGGCCCCTCTCTGAGTCTCGGGTTTGGCTGGACTGAATTTCACAATTTTTGGACTGTAGACAGGCCTTGACTAGTCAAGGCTAGATTCCAAATTTGGTTTACAATTTTTCAATTTTGACGGAGTTATAAGCTCTCAAAGTTGAAAGTTTAACACAGAGATCCTAGGTCGACCCTTACTAACACCGTATCGCCAGTGTTAATACGATAAACTTTCCTTGCTCCATGGGTTCTGCCGACAATAGCTTTGTAACAATGTTCATTTGTTCGGAATCCACGACGAGACCATAATGCTTTTCGCATAAATTCGGATATCCATTACTATGCAGTTGTGTGATGTTATGTCACCTAGATTGTGTCGACAATCTATAGTGTGCTTCTAGGGGGGGGGGGGGGGGGATTTAGGGGCGCGTGGACAACTTGGCCATTAGCGCCAACCTCAGTCACAGTGCAGTGGTCCGGGTTGTCACTGCACCACACATTACAGAGATGTTATTCAAACCCCTAATCTAAATCTTGTCATACATCTGTACCTCCTGCTAAAATTGAAAAACACCGGACAGGAGGACAGACTTATCGCCCAACTGACGCGCAATGTCATGCGGAAGATGGAAACGACGACGAACACCATCAAGATGGCGACAAGGAAGATGGCAACAAGGAAGTGCTCGGTGCTTCTAGGACCATAATTTACAGGGAACGTCATAATTTTATATTGCCTGAAGTGTTTGCGTTGGGTCCGATTCTCTACAATTTCTCGACCTGGAAACCCGGTACCTGTTACACAGGTCCTCCTGTCCACGAGGATGGGAGAGACATTTTAGCTGGTGAAATCCAAGCGGAAAACCCAAGAATTTTAACATGCCGCAATCGACATGAGCACCAAGCACCATTGGGTTCTTCGCCACCCGATAATGCTAGGAGGCGGGGCATACTAAAATCACATGGAGTCCTGCGCCCGTAGTAATACGGGCTATGTTGTACTCCACGTGGAAAATCAGCCCGCAGTACTACGGATCTGGGGATTGCACTGAATCGTAGCTGAAGCTGTCAAGGCCAAGCCCCATTGATTGGTGGTGGCCTCTAGTGGCATAAAATGTAACTGGAATACGAATAACAGGGCTATCTACAGTACTGGCCGGATCTTGAATGAAAAATAGCATTACGAGACTGGGTTGGCAATATGGCCACCGAAAGTGCCACTGATGCGATTGAGTTGCCGCAATTTGTCAACCAAGGGCAACACCCTCCGTACAAACTGCCAACGAACGTGTTGCTTTTTTTTGCAAACGCAGTGAAATAGCTTAAATGTGGCTGAGTGATATTTTTAAACACCATTTAAAAATGCTCTTATAAATAATAAAAAATTTGCCACCAAAATCTAGTAAACATTTAAATTATTATTTCGAAAACCGCCACTAGCCGCCAATAGACGTCGCGTCGCACCGTACAAAGTTGCTACTTCGAAGAACAGACCTCGACGAAATGAACCAGACGCCATCTTGTCTACCCCCCTAATATCGTTGTAGAGCGGGCCAGTTAGTTTAGTGGCCATGCGATAATGACAGCAACGAGATGGCTGATTCCGTAATAGACATGGCGTCATTACAAACTTTTTATTTTCTCGAAAAATAGGTGAAGTTTATCCTTAAATAGAATAATCCTAATCTAATTAGGATTTCATGAAACATAGAACTATAAGGATTGTCTAAAAAACAAAATTGCACACATTTATGTTAATTAGTTTTTTGTTTTTTTTTAAATGGTCGATATTGTCAAGGACAGAGCGTTAACTAAGAGCAGGGCGTTAAAGGCCGGTTGCTACCAAATTAGCATTGCAGCATCTAGGCCTATCGACTTCTCTCTAGTAGGAAGCCAATAAATGCACAAAGCAAAACGTTTAAACACTACAAACAAGCCACGTGACTCCTTAATTATTGAGTAAAAATTTGGTACGCCCTCGTGCACCTGGAAAAAAGCTATAAAGATTAACGATATTAGTGTCATTAGATGGCGCCAGGGAAAAATATAAAGAAATTCCCCTGGCGCCATCTAGTGACACTAATATCGTTAAGCCTTACAGCTTGTTTCCAAATGCTGTGACGTACTCTGGGAGTAGACGATTGAATCCAAGAATAATCTCAAACCCAGTTTACTCCAGCATGCAATAAGGTTTATAAAGTTAGCATCAAGTCATTTATTTTGACAACATAAAAAAAAAACAATATTTACAATACGTCCCTACATTAATTCCCTCCTTCGAACTAAAGCCAAGTCTCAAAAACTATAAAAATCTAAGAAATCATAATTTCACAAATAAATAAAAGCCTCCTGGGAACTAATTTTGTTGAATGCCCAGTCTCAAAAGCTATATCACATACAAAGTCCACACAAAAATACACTCAAATTGCTTTGCACCAGTCGGGAAAAAAATCGAAGCTAAAAGTTCAAAGTTCATTTTTCTTCACTGAAATTGCTTTGCACCAACACTACCGTCGAAAGAGTCCAGGGAGACAACCTTTCGAGTAGTCTGCCCCACACCAAGTCCCTTCCCATGGTCCAAAACAATAGAAGTCGCCTGAGGCATTACGTTGCGTAACCGCTAACAGGTTGGAGCCGGCTTTAACTGGGTTGAACAATAGAGTAGCCTCGTTCCCGGCTGTTGGCGTTCGGCCAACTTCCGGTGTAGACGGAAGTTGATAGGACGCCAAGCAGCTTATGTAACTGCAAGGTGCACCGTGTGCGTTCACACAAGGTGCGCCCTGCTATTCGTAAATAGCGTGTTACAGTGCACGAAGGCGTATCAAATTTTTACTCAATCAGTAAGGAGTCACGTGGCTTGTTTGTAGCGTTTAAAAGTTTTGCTTTGTGCA